>JAHPZR010054544.1:37500-66711 GCA_019787425.1 Platygyra sinensis | reverse complement strand
CTCTTGTTCACCACTAAATTTCCTTTCGCGCGCCAGTTCAATAATCATTAACAATTATTCTTTGAAATCGAGGTAAATATTCTGCCACTATTCACCGAGATTGAGAAGAATAATTGTTTTAGTATATACACAGGAAGTGATCTCAACAACATTTCAGAAGGAAACCATTAAAAATCGATTTAATTGGCCTCTCAATTCATGCTCGGAAAACGTGCAAGCTGAACAAAGCATGCGCGAATTCGCGAAACTATTTACAGAATCTTTGAACATGGAACATCTATAGTTAATCTTCGAAAAAACCTCGTGACAGTCTAGAATAATGGTCCTTAAACACCGTTCAAATCAGTGTGAATCAAAAGTATGCTTTAGTTTTGTTTGGCTTACGCATTATTCACTCGGTAGGAGGTGAATAATGCTCATTAGCCAGAGATAGCGAACCAATCAGATTGCTTAAAACACCAAGATCACTGAGTGTGTATATACTAATTTGAGTTATTTTCAACTTTTTGAAATGAAAGCCGTGAGAGCCAAATTTAAATTTGAGGAAGAAAATAGACAAAACCCACTTAACACAGATTCAATTGTTTATTTTAAACAAACCGGCTTGTTTACAGAAAAACTCTCTAGGATAAGTAACATCCATACGGGTAATTTCCGCGGACGGGCAGTATGGGCTGAAAGTGTCTCTCCGTGGGTGAATCCCATCTCGTCACGTGATAAAGTTAAACCAATAAGAATTGTAGCATCTGCATTCACTTCAAGTGACGGTTGAGGTTAGGGAGCTGGCGATATACTATACCGTTAAAGTTCAAGCTAGATCGCACGAGACATTCTACAATCTCCTTTTTAATGCGAAACGGTGCAAAGTTTTTTAATTTCCCGATCACGGAGAGAGTACCGTACACAGTTTGCCACCCTAAAAAGGGCACGTACCATCAGAGCCGTAGCCAGAGCAATATGTATTATGACTGAGGCACAGTCCATGGAACAATGATGACTGAGGCAATGTCCAAGTTTAATTCCAAGGTATTTAGGGTGTTGCTGATGACTACAAACAACAAAAAAAGCGGAAAAAATAACTGAGGCAAGTGCCTCAGTTTGCCTGTTGCTAGCTACGGTCCTGACAACAACAACAACAATCTTTATTATTTACACCTTTTCTTACAATTAACGTTACATTTTTTAAAGGAATTTAGATCTATAAAGAGGGAGAAAGAAAATAGCTAAACATAACCATTTAAAGGTGTCTAGGGGCTAAGTAAACTTAAGTTTTCTAGTTAGCCCCTAGCTAGGGAAAGTTAATTAAACAGATTGTAGCAGATACAACAAAAACAACACAAAAACAACAATAGATACACACATTTAAGAACTAAGACGAAAAAATAAGCACATATATAGGCAGTCGTTGGTATGATCATTATTCCATTTAACACTTTTTTCCTCTTTCCTCCTACGCCTCCACCAGCTAACTTTCTCTCTACTTTGCTCCTTTGCTCTCTTTCTAGCTTGGTTGATTCGTTGCTTTCGTATTTTCTTTCGTCATTGCTTTCTTCCTTGTTTTCTTGTATCCGTTCCTCCTCCCTTGCTTGTTTGTTTTACTTCAGATGATTTTTTTTTCTTCATCAATCCTTTTTTTTCGTGTTTCTAGGTGCTCATTACCGTGTGGGTCACCCTACCTCGGTTCAAGAAACAATCAATGTGACACAAGTTATATACCACCGTGAGTTCAGCTGGATAACAGCGAAAAACGACGTGGCATTGTTAAAGCTGGCGAAGCCAATCACACCAAGTGACAAGGTCAACACAGTCTGTCTTCCTGAAAATGGCACAAATCAGATATCGCCAGGAACAAACTGTTTCATTACTGGTAAAGTAGTAATGGCATTATTTATGAATATAATATACATGTCAAAGTCTTGCCTAAGCTTCGCCCCATAACTTGTCGGATTTCGTATGGAGGGGAACTTATTGATTGGAGCCCTGTTCAGCTACATCTGTTTGCTCTCTGGTCAAACATTTTATGTCTCAATTCACTCTCCCATCAAGTGTACAAATAGGAAACAGAACGATTGTTTGGGTGGTCTCAAAGATATAGCACGGTTAAATTTGTTCACGATCGTCAAGGGTCAAAAAGATTACAGTGGTGTAATGTTGGTGCATAAATTTTGCGAGCCCAAATTGAAGCGTTACCATTATTATGGGCTACATTTTTGAAGATGAACTTATTTTCTAATACCTGTTTACTAACGGTCTAAATTGGATTGCTTTATAGTCCCAGTTATCAGTTAGTTTTTTTAGCGATTAATGACTCGTCGTGATGACAGTTAAAATTTTCAGCGTTTGGTTAAACTTTCCACCTAGACTCTCGGTTCTTGTTTGGTCTGATTTCAATACGCATTTTTTTCAGGCTGGGGGAAAACTATCGGTGGAGGGACTGGAGCGGACGTGCTGCAAGAAGCAATGCTTCCAGTGGCGTATCACAAAACATGCCGAGAAAAAATGAAAATTGTGAGAAAGGTCCACAAAGGACATATGCTGTGTGCTGGAGGCCAGGGAAAAGGAGGTTGTCAGGTGAAAAAGTATCGATTTCATTTATATCTAACAAACAAATTTCCAGAAAAATTGCCTTCATTTTTCTGCAACATACGGAATGAACGACAGTGGCTTTTATTTCGATAGATTTGCTTTATTTTTTTTAACTTTTAGAGGAATTTTTTTCTGCAGACACACCAAAAACCACACAAACCAGAAATAGAAACCCCAAAAATTGGGGGTTACGTTACGCTTTCTCAAATTTCGCACAGTCAATGAAACAAACTAATCTTTCAGAATTACTGCATAATTCTTTCTTCTATCGATACAACTAAAATCTATCCGGCTGCTTATCTTAAGAAATCTCCTTAACAGGACACAAAATTTAGACCCACAACAAGAGTGTATTTTTATTCTAAAAGAGTTGTAAAATACGCCATTCCCTGGCACATTAATTGATTCAAAGCCAACATAATTTATCTTGACTATTTATTGACTTCAAACATTTGAACCTTGAAATCGATACGCCCAAATTGATCAATTTTATGGAAATTGTCCTCACTTTTGCTGGTAGCTCTTCATTGACAGCATGTCAAGGTACTAATACCAGCATGATCTCCGTTCTTTTATTGTGTGTTTTGTGTTCGTTTCGGTCGAATGGTCGACTTGTGCATCAGTCTTAATTCGGTCAGTCAGTCATTTCATTCGTACGTCTCTCCGTCCGTTCGCTCATTCGTTCATTCGTTCAACCGTTTGTTCGTTTATCAGATCAATCAATCGTTCGTTTGTTCATTCATTCAAACGTTCTTGTGTTCGTTCCTTCTTCTCTATTTTCCTTTATTCGATCAATAGATCGGTAGCGATTGTGCTCTTGCTCTAACATATTTTCAACTGCTATTTCCTGGTCTCTCTCTAGCTCTCTCTTTGGTTTGAATTACTGGAACTTTGTAAAAATATTAGTAAAACGCGCCCTCAACTCTTCCTCTGCATATAATATGTGAACGATTTATTATTAATTTTTTTTTTATCGTGAGAACGTGTGGTAAATTACAGACTCCATGGTGATCTAATCGCTCCTTATCAACGATAATAGCTTAGCTGTACATGTTTTCTCGCTTTTTTCCTCTTTTCGAACCATGAGGCAAAGCAGAAAAGTGTAATTACAGAGCACAAGAAGGTTCACTTTCTTAGCGCCTCTCTACCAGACTCCTTCCCGCAGAATCGCTTTGACCCCGTCGATCGTGCGCATGACTTAAAAGTGAGCCTACCTGCAGGCTTTAGATCGTTCACTCGCTCACTCGTCCGTTTGTTGGTTGGTTCGCTTATCAGCTCTTTCCCTAGTAAGAGCATGCATGCCCAGAACTTTTTGTAATCGCCTTCTGTTACTGCTAGATGTATTGAGGTTAAAAATATTCTTGTCTTAGTTTCGTTTTTCTCCAAATAGTTTGAGTTTTTAATTTTCAGTTTTCGCTTAACATTAAAATTACTCAGCATTTTTTCCCTTTTAGGGAGACAGTGGTGGACCTCTTGTTTGCAAAGAAAATGGCAAGTGGGTTTTGCGAGGTGTAGTCAGTTGGGGAAATGAAATGTGTCTCACGGAGTATTTCACCGTGTTTGCTCGCGTCTCTCACTACTTGAAGTGGATAGAGACAAACAAGATGTCATGATTGATACAACGATATATCAAAAAGTATGTTTATGTGTGTTCTGTGAGGTAACTAGTGGCATAGTCGTCTTTTTTCTCGTCAAATGTTTATCCCAGGAAGTTCACAATTTCTGCTAGCTTGTGTGTTTTTCTTTGGATACATTTGGCCGCGGTTAAGCCGGCTTAAGCCGGCCAGGATGAATTGAACTTAATTTAGCATAGGAGATTTCCTCTTAAGTTATACTTAGAATCAAGCTTGGTTGAAAGAGATCTCAAAGCTGTATATTGTTCTTGAATAGCTTTTACGTTTCTTGCCAGGTCCTCCAGTCAAGAGATTTCAGAACCACTTGGTTTAGACATGGCCTTACAAGAGCACAAACGGCGAAATAGCAGGGGTGACATTATTTTGAGGAACTCTAAATTATCTGACGATAGCAAAAGACATGAATAAGTAGATAACAACTTAAATTGAATAAACTTGGGTTTATTGCCAATATTGCTATCAGTTGTATTATTTTTATGTTGTTCATTTCGACATCTATGCCGCTGGGATGTGGCATGAGCCCATGGGGGAATGAAAATGTCAGCCCGAGCCCATTGCTCGATCAAGTCATTATTTGCCAAGCGAGTGAAACATCGTTTTTTTTAAGAGTTGTTATGTTTGAAGTGTGTGTCCCATTTGAAGCCATAATAAAGAGCGCTCTGGATGGCTAATTCTAAGGGATTATTCTCCCGTACGTAGTGCACGTGTTTTTCTAAAAATTGTAGCGGCTAAAAACGATGAGTGATGCAGAACACTCTGAGAGTGAATTCTATTACCCTGACGAGCTACAATTTCAGAAGAACAGCGAAATTAACAGAATTAAATTTCGATCGAGTAGGTGCGGGACAGAGGAAACAGACAAACAGCTTTTAATATGTCTTATATAATAAATAACGTTTAGCACCATAGCCGGATTTCATACCGTGAGGGCCTGGGTATGAGTCCGTGTATTATGGGATTAACAACACAAGGCCCATATATTCTGAAAGAGCACACCGAGCTTTACAAAATCCTCAAGTTTCGTGTCAATTGGGCCAATATTGAACAAGATACAGCCATTCACAAAAATTCCAAAATTTGCAAAAGAAATGTATGGATTGCCGGACATTTCTGGACAAGTGACCGGCAACCATACATTTGTTAGTAAATTTTTAAGTTTTTGAATGGCCGCATCTTGTTTAATGTTGATGTGTTCTTTCAGAATATACGGGTCTTGTGTTGTTAATCCCATAATACACGGACTCATTCCCAGGCCCTCACGGTGTGAAATCCGACAATGGTTTTTCAGCGGAAACTTTAAACGGCAAACCGCTAGAAGTCACGATGTCAAGCTCTTTGGTCTTGTCCCGAGTTCTCAACGTCTTAACCCCTAGAGGCAGGTTTTCATGTAATGGTCTTACCTGAACCTATTTTATCCTTAATTTCTGGTTAAGAATGTTATGTAAATCAGTCTTTTCACTACATATTTGTATAATTGCCCAAGTTATTCTCGCATTTTGATTGGTTCTCGCCTATGATCTATTAGAGGAGAGACCCACGATTGACGTCATCATTACAAAGTTTTTTCCTCTGTATTTTAAAATGGCGGAAAAGTTTTGAGAATTTAGGTAATATTTTACGTCACTGGGTGGAAGATGGATACAAAAAAGTCTTGCCAAGGCATTGAACAGGCATGAGAAGCAGTGAGAAGAAAGAAAAATTCGTTTCTTTTCTAGAAATAACTCAGAAAAAGTACTCGAGCAGTCTCAATCGGCAGTCGGGCGAGAGTAGATAAAACCAAACACAACATTGGTCTTGAAATTAGCTTACTTTACGATAAGAAACCATTACTTTGTACAAAATTTTAGGAGATTAATTTATTTTAAAAATTAAACTTTTCTCAGTGTCATTTTGAAAATGTTGACAGAAAGTGATGTCGGTAATGAAACATCAAAACACCACTTCTTAAAACCAGTTAAAATAAACACATAACCTTACTTTCCGACGCGAATGTTTCAGTCCGTTCCAGGGCACAGCAGCAAGCACAGTATAGTTCATTACAGTTCACGGCCAACTGTATCGCAAAACGTGTATCTGACACTATACCAAACTGATTTGAGAATCATCAACCACAGAGGACACAAATTTCCACCGTCACTAGCGCTCCTTTCAGTCAAAGTTTAAATCGAATGCCGGCCTTCAGTGTTGACCGCAACCGGAAGTTTTCCGAGCGTATTTTTTGAACTCTGGTAATATCAAGGCAACGTCCAAGGTTTTCGGCTCTCAGGGCTGCTCTAATGACAGAAACTGACTTGAATTTTCAAGCATTTTCTTCACGATTTGTAGATCTCGCAATTTAGCTCTGCTTTGGCTGCAAGTTTTCATTCCACGAGAAGCAACGCTCAAGCAAAGTTTGACAGTGGCGTAAATTTCCTGAACCAATCACAATTCATTGCTACGTATAGCAACCAATAAAATTGCTTCATTTTGTATGGACGACAGATTACATCAAATGGCTTTTTTCGTGTTTTCCAAAGTAGGAAAACGCGAACAGCTTTCGAGTTTATATGTTGAAAGATTTTGAAATAAAAAAACTTTTTGTGTCGTTATTTGTTTCTTTATTATATAAAACAAAAAGATTCCATGTTACCGTGTGTCTGTTCAGTAATAGATCACTGAAGACGTCAAAATGTGGTAAGAACATCAGTGACGCACTCAGCTGTCGCCTCGTGTGCCACGTTTTTGTTCTTACCACATTTTGACGTCAACTGTGATCTATTACTCATCAGACGCACGGCAAGATGGAATCTATTTGTTAATAAGATGCGATTTGTAGCGAACGAGTGAAAATTGATCTTTTTGTTGCCAACATGTATAGTTTGAGAGTTGATGTTCAAATATTTTAACAAATCACGCTGCTTTGGTTACAGAGTACAGAGTACGTACATATACTTTTCAAAACAGATCCAGGAAGCACTGTTGCAGTTAATTGTTGTTACTATTGTTTTATTTTCCGATCGCCTGAGATTTTATCGTCAAGAATTTTTCTTGACCACAAGAATGTATTGCTTTCAGACACAAGATGTGTCGATCTACCATTGTTACATACTCTTTTCAATGTTAGGAAATAGGAAATAGTTCCATGCTAGCAGACGAAGCTTAATGGATCCTTTATTCAAATAATTCAGTAATAAGGCTTTGCCACTGTTAAGTTTTTTATCTTTTGGAAAGACAAAATTTTAAATTAAAAACAAAAACAATTATTTAAGAGACTACAAATGCTCTATTACTCGGGGAGATGGTGATGATTTTGGGGTTGCTGGCAGTTTTACCCGCTTAATTTCCATCGCGTACAGAAGGCAAGAAGATGAGGTGTTTCCACCTTGTAATATGTGATCATGAGAAACCAAAATTTTAGAAAGACGGGAAAAGATATCTAATGAAGTGCATTTCAAAGTATTTCTAAATGAAACCGAAAGCAATTATAAAGCTTAATTTTAATTTTAAACAAAAAAACACGCTTCAAGACATGTTACATCCATGCTTTAACTCAAGCTTTCTTGGCGTTCCGCCCTTTTTTTACTTGTTATTGTTTCCTCTTAGTCCATCTACAAAGAACATCCCGAAAGGAAACAGTAAAAAGAAGGAAGAAACAGGTACAATTTTTCTGAGCCAATTAATGAAGAAGGAGCCAAAAAAGAAACCGCTTGAGATTTTAACAAGAAAGGACAAAATGATGTGACCAAACAAACATCGTATTTAATATGTACGTCCTTTGCAACATTTAGGCTTTTTAGTTTAATGCGGTCAGGGTTTCTCCAGGTGTACGATAGGCGTTTCCTCCCAATGTGTTCAATCCCATCATTTCTTGTTTACACTGAATAGCTAATTGTTGGTTGAATGTTTCGTCAAACATTGTTACCAACTGAACAGAAAAGCACATTTACCAGAATGATTTTTCTAAAACATTTAAAGAACACCCTAGAGCTAAACTGAGTTTTATGAAAAAAAAAAAATATGTAGCCTGCGAAAGCAGCCGTCCTTCTTCGCTCCCGGCCCGAGTGGCGTTTCAGAACAAACTCTTCTAACAAAATATTTGAAGAGAAAATCAAAGCCTTCAAGTCGCACCTTTTTGAGAATGGTTACCCGGAGAGGTTAATTCAAACGACTCTCTTAGAAATGAAATTTGTGGATTGGAAATTAGCCCTCCAACCGAAACAAAAAGAAAACAAACGAATCTTGTCACAACATATCAAACATCAGTGCCAAACCTAAAACAAATTCTCAAGAAAAAAATTGCATTGAATAGAACAGCAACCATTACTGAGCGAAATCTACATAGATCCGCCCCTTACTTCATACAAAAGAAGGCGCCGCTCTCACGAGTATATCTTTGAGCGAACGGTTCGCTCAAAGATATACTCGTGAGAGCGGCCAAACTATGAAAAAGGCTAAAACACGCGCTAGGGAGTCGTGCAGGCCCGTCAACCCCATTTTACACTGTCTCTGGAATTCCCGAATCTCGGATTCTTTAAAGCGACTTTTCCCGATTCCCGCCTGTCAAAATCGCCAAATCCCGTGTCCCGGTCATAATTGCAATCCCGAATCTCGTTTCTCTTTTCCTTCAAAATCCCGAATCCCGGCCTTGAAATAAGCCAAATCCCGGATCCCGAAAAACCTATTGGGGACCCTCATGAATTGGTAACAAAGGGTTAGGATTCACAGAGAAAGCATGATTCTGACGACTTTAACCTTACTTATTTTATGGTCATGCTTTGCAGAGAAAGTCGGAGAAATGTACCAAAACTCGTGGTGCACGTGGCAGAGCCATCGCTAATGGACCCTTCGTGTTTGGACGTGTTTTGGTAGCGTGATAGCGAAAGAGATAGTTTCATTTATAAGCCTGTGCGTACTGCCACTTCCTCTACGCTATATCTTAAGAACTCTTTCATCCAAATAGCTCGCTACCGTAGGTCTTCACTGGACGGTCGTGGCATCTTCGATTCTGGGCTTTCACTACAAGTTGAATTTATTTTATTGAATATCTCCCATACTACCTTTCGGCATTGTCGCAAACGCTCTTACCCTTCTTTGGGACAACCTTTCCCGAAACAGCTGTATACAACCTGACCCAGTTCAACCAGCCTCGTCTCATATGTCAACATAAGCTAGGGAGTTTTACAATTATTTGACTGAAACGAACTACCTTGAAAAATATGTTCCTTAGTGATTTTTGTTTAGTTCTAGTTGTTTCGCTACGCCCAAACGAAAGCTAATGAGCCTGCCCTCACCTTTTCTTTTCCGGACTTGATTCCGACGAGGAAAGGATTTTGACTAGCCCGTCAGGATCGTTCCGTTCGGTCTTTTCAGTGTTACGGTAACTAATTACCGGCAGAAAGATAATAACCTCGCTATTTTCACGAAACGCAATTTATTTAACTGTAAACAACGGGAGACAACTAAACTCGAGCTAGCGACTACTCTTAGTACAATCTCACTACACTATTAAACTCAGTACTTCTCTACGCTTAACTTATCTGACCACAGGCAAAGTACTGTCCTTCCCTTTGACAAAAACTCCTGAAGACTTCTTTCACAGTATCGCACTCCACAACCACATACAACGGGGAAATCCCTTTAGGGAAGTGGTCAAAACTACTACACTCGAACAGGACCCACCAAACCACAAAATAGTTGGTGGTGTCTGCCTGCACCCCCCGTGCTTAACGTCAAAAGATGGTGTCGTTATTGTATAGCCACCCCTCTATCCAGCAGTAAAAAATTACAGTGAGATTCAAACCTCACTTTTCTTGTTTGTCTAGTAATGCCGACTCTTGCTAGCTGAATATTCCTGTGTCAGCTCAAATTTAAAAGACAATAAAATGTTGTTGGTAATGTTCGAAGATAGGTGGTGTCTTTGAGAACCCCCCTCCTACCCCAAAGGTGGGTCCTGTTCGAGTATAGTAGTTTTGACCAGTTCCCTTAGTTGTCACTTGTCACACAATATCACTTGGGAATCACAGACAGGGAATCCCAACAACAACAACAACAACAACTTAGTGGAGAGCCGCTTGTATAAGTATCCGAAGAGAATCTAGAAGTTTCCAAAAGTAACTATTTACAGCTATTACAATAAACTCTATTTTGAAACTGATGAACCACAGTTCTGGAAAATTCTTGAAACAACGCATTGCGTGACATTGACATTCGCGAACTTTCTCGATAATTCCGATCCTTGTAACAACAGCACTGTTGAAATGAAATGAAACCGCGTAAATTTGTGAGCAGATTTTTAGGAAAGCGATCAGCTTTTAATCTTACCGGACTCAAGAAACAGTCAAATTTCTGTAGAAGGAAATGTTGTTAAAAAAAATACTTGTTTTTGCAATTTGACCTTTGGCATTGCATACACTCCGTTAGTCACGTGCGTTCCAGTTCTTTTTGAGGTGAAAACTACTTATTTTTATTTTGTTTCTTAATTACTTTTATTTGATTTTTTATTATTTTGGTTTCAGTCAAGGTTCCGGGGGGTTCCTGAAAGGTTCCATAGAGCTTCGGGTGGTTCCGGCAGGTTCCGGTAGGTTCCGGATGGGTTCCTCGTTTTACATACACCCCAATCAGGAATAAAACGAAAATGTTGCACACATAGATTTGAATATTAAGCATAACTTTTTTATACCGGGATTTTCACACAACACTTTCGTCGGCTCAGGCGCTTACTTCATCGACACATTTAAAACTGTTCCGGTATATCAATGCTAATGAACCTGTGCAATGAAATCGTTCACATTATCAGGCAAACATGGTTAACGCTTTAAAAAAATCTATCGAGCCGTTTTTAAGATTTTCGAAAAAGCGCTCAAAATCAAAAATTGTGCTAAGTTTATTATGGTAGTGATGTTGAGAAAGAAGTCTCCTTTTTGAGAACAAGAAAACACAAACCAACTTTCCTGGCTTCAAAGTATAACTTCAATGCCTATTTTGGTGTCTTTTGGAGAGTAATGTCCAGGATTGAACCCAGCTACGAAAACTGCGAAATTTACGATAATTCGCAAGACCGTTGACAAAGTCTATGTAATTTATTCAAAGGGTTGCGGGGAAGGGGCGTCCAAAGTTACAAGAATTGCACAAATTACGAAATTAACGAAAACTGCGAAATTTACGATAATGCGCAAGACCATTGACAAAATAAACAAAATTCATTCAAAAGGTTGCAGGGAAGCCCTGTCCAAAGTTACAAGAATTGCGAAAATTACGAAATTTACGAAAACTGCAAAAATTGGAAAATGAAAAATTGCAAAAATTAGAAATTGAAAAATTGGCCATACCACTTACAAAATCAACAAAATTTATTGAAAAGGTTGCAGGGAAGGCCCATCGAAAGTTACGAAAATTACGAAATTTACGATAATTCGCAATACCACTCACAAAATCAACGAAATATATTTAAAGGGTTGGAGGGAAGACCCATCGAAAGTCAGGAAAATTACGAAATTTACGCAAACTGCGAAATTTACGAAAATTCACCATACCACTTACAAAATCAACAAAATTTATTCAAAAGGTTGCAGGAAAGGCCCATCGAAAGTTACGAAAATTGCGAAAATTACGAAGTTTACGAAAACTGCGAAATTTACGATAATTCACGATACCACTTACAAAATCAACGAAATATATTCAAAGGGTTGCAGAGAAGACCCATCGAAAGTCACGAAAATTACGAAATTTACGAAAACTGCGAAATTTACGATAATTCACCATACCACTTACAAAATCAACGAAATATATTCAAAGGGTTGCAGAGAAGACCCATCGAAAGTCACGAAAATTACGAAATTTACGAAAATTCACCATACCACTTAAAAAATCAACGAAATTTATTCGAAGGGTTTCAGGGAAGGCCCATAGAAAGTTACAAAAATTTCCAAAACTTAAAAATTTACGATAATTCGCAATACCACTTACAAAATCAACGAAAAATATTCAAAGGGTTGCAGGGAAGACCCATCGAAAGCCACGAAAATTTCGAAATTTACGAAAACTGCGAAATTTACGATAATTCACCATACCACTTACAAAATCAACGAAATATATTCCAAGGGTTGCAGGGAAGACCCATCGAAAGTCACAAAAATTACGAAATTTACGAAAACTGCAAAATTTACGATAATTTGCCATACCACTTACAAAATCAACAAAATTTATTCCAGGGGTTGAAGGAAACGCCCATCGAAAGTTACCAAAATTGCGAAAATTACGAAACTTACAAAAAGTGCAGAATTTGCTGAAATTCGCAAGACCATAGACAAAATCAACAAAATTAAGGGAAACTGCGATATTTATGAGAATTCGCTAGCCCATCAATGAAATTGAAGGAAATTATTCAAAGGGTCAGATGAAAGTCCTTGATGAAAATAACCCAAACTGTAATATTTACATGAAGGTCAATTCGCAAAAGCATGGATTATATCAAATGTATCTTTTGATGGGCCTAAATAGTAAATGTAAGATGAACCAAAACATTAAAGTGAAGTACATTTCACCCTCACCCCACATCAAACTAGAATGCCATTCAAATTATTCGCTTTATCCCTAGTGGGACAAGCAAGGTCAATTAAACTAAAAGTATGAACATTTCATGATTATTAATAGGGGCACGGACGTTCGCAGAACTCTTTTGTATGTGGAAATAAGTTGCGTTTTTCAGTTCTCATGGGTTACAACATGCAAAAAAGGTTATTCCACGGAAGCTTTCTGCAAATTTGCAAAGTTTTTACAACACGAACCTTTGTATTTACTATTAAACTCACAGATCCACGCAAAACATGGTAGCCACTTAATATAGACTTCTCTGAAGTGAAGTTTCCATAGCCTTTAATGAAGGTTGCCATTAAAGAATGCAGCATACAGATAGGTATGATGATGTTTCTGCAACTGCAAATATGGAGGGTGTAAACACGAATGAAATTGAAAAAACGAAGTGGAAATAAATCGACAAAGCGATTACTTACAAGCAATCTGATGGTCCCTAGCACAAACACTTCACAGGTATGCCGATAACGACAATCATTATGCAGAAAATTAAGAAAAAGAAAGGAAATATTAAGGGAATAAGCAACATGGCGTCCGAAGGTCATACCGCTGACCTTTCCCTATCAACAGGCATTCCGTCATGTTAGAGTCGCTAAATGTCCTTTAAAACGGAAGGTTAATGCTATATAATGAATAACTCTTTTGTGACCTTTCCCGTCGCTCGCTTTAAGATTAGAGTAGTTTTAGGACAATTTTTATACGTTGCGATGAGTTTGTAGAAAGGTGGAACATTTTTCTTCCGCCAAAGATTTGCGTGCGCTAAAATTAAACCTCGCTTCGAATGTTCGATTCTTGAGTCCCTTGATACAAGCCGACTGAGACTAGGTTTACACTAGAGGAAATTGTTCCGGATTCGTGATGAATACGGAATGTTTTAGTACCGGATTGATTTTGCCGTTTACACACAAGAGAACGAATCCGAAATGAAGACATCCCCGTTTGGTCATGTCTCTGGAGATTTTGAATCCGGAATCTAAAGTGGGAACTTTGAATCCGAACACTTTTGAATCCGGATAGTTTTGCCGTGTAAACGCTTTTCTCTCGGATCGGGATATTTTTCCGCCAGCGACATTTTGAGTTTGCAGTAGAACTAAAATGGCGGATCTAGTAATCCAAAGGAATCCAAAGTCTTAGTCGTATTGATGGCCATTGATGGCGGTCGCTGGTTGCCTCCTCCTTCAGTCACAGGTCCAGGCAGGCTTTTAATTTGTAATGGGTAATGCTATATTCCTCAGAAACCAAAAAGGCGACGCAAACATTGTTGATGTCCGCCACACTTTATTCGGAAATGACGATGGCGCAATCGAAAATCTGAATGATTCTGGATAAGACCAGGACAAATGCCTGGCGAGACAACATGATGGGCAACAATAGCGAGTGGAATGAAAACTTCAGACTGTCTCAACCTACCCCTAGGCTTTTTTTGGCGGCATTTTGTCTCTCGTTGTCGAGGCAACAAACAGCTTGTTAACCATTTTATCATGGATATTCCCTGAGTTGTCGTCCTGTGTAAACGGTTAGGAATCCGAATATTCTTTTAGTGTAAACGCCTACTAATCCGAAAACTCTAAAATTGATGAATCCGGAAACATTGAAGAATCCGGAAAAATCTCCCCTAGTGTAAACTAGGGATAGGCTGCGTCTGCCACGCAGGCTGAGAAATACTTGTCCAAAGTATGCTTTCGATACTCATTTTATTCTGCATAGAACGAACGCTTTGACAACGAACCATGACAGTATGTTGTCCATTCCGCTTGTGTTTCATTAATCTCACATTGGTCGTGAGATTTCCCGACACTGGCTTTAACTAAGGTTGGAGGAGTTTTACAACAATTTAATACGCCACATGTTTGTAGAATGGTGGAATACTTTTCTGACGCGCTTTTTAATCCCAAAGACAGGCGTGCGCTAAAATATCGCTGATAGCGTTTTAGAATAACAAGCTTACTTGTTGAATGAGTGCTTCGCCGCACAGTTAATAAAAGGTGTAATCAGTGGAATATTCTCCTCCCGCTTTATCTTTCTATTGACACGCACGCTTAGTAGAAGGTGGAATAAATACTCAGGCAACAAGAAACGCTTATCTCGTGTTATGTTTTGCTTGCTTTATGTTAATTTCGTATCATTCCGCTCACTTTCCCCTTACCAGTTTTTAATACGATACTCGGTCAACAATAACGCCTTAGAACGAGAGAAACATACAGCTTGTTATCTTGTTTTGTGTGTTATATGTATACGGTAATAGCATACTTTCATCCTGCTTTATCGTTCCAGAGAGAACATAAACATGCTTGTCGTCTTTGGCGGTCCTTCTGTGTTATGTTAACTGCGAAAAATCGCAAATTTTGTAAAATCCGCAGGTCGGCACTAGTAGGTGGAATTTGCATGACAAAGAAGTGCAAAAAATCGCAAATTTCACAACGACTTATTGAAAAATCGTAAATTTTGTAAAATCTGCAAGCTGGTCCTTGCTGGTCGATTAGCATAAAATTATAAATCTCGGCACAACGTACCGAGAAATCGTTGAGGCAGCGAATTTTTGTATATCTTGTAGAGTTTAACGAAAAATCGTAAAATTTGCAAAATTTGTAACTGCGTTCAATCCTGGACATAAGTGCTTTTGGAGCAATTTTTTTATTCGAAATAAAATAAAAAATTTTTCATTCTTGCACATTTCCCTTGCCATACATCGTAATTTCAGAAATTGGCATCAGCTTTTCTATAACAGATCTGGCTCGTACAAAATCCATTCTTTTTATCGATTTCCAATTTTTTGGTATATCGTTTTCATGCAAATATCGATTACCTTGAAAATTGCAGGTGGAAGGTCCTGCCTGCTGTATAAATGACTTATAAAAGCTTAAGATAAATGATTTACATAGAAAATGTTTCATTCTTGCATATTTCCCTTGCGATACATCGTAATTTCAGAAATTGGCATCAGCTTTTCTATAACAGATCCGGTTCGTACAAAATTCATGCTTTACCGATTCCCAATTTTTTGGTATATCGTTTCGGGAATATCGATTACCTTGAAAACCACACTCAACCAAACGTTAATCCTTTTCCAAAAACTGGTGTAATTTTCACATCGATAAGACCAAGGGAAGGTTGGTGAAACGCCACTTTAAAATGCTAGGTATAGTCCAGGAAAAACTGTATAGAGCCACCTTCATTTTTTTTTTCTCGAAATCTTTCGTAATAGCTTTGCGTTGATTAAAAATCTGAGATACGTTACAAAATTGCAGGTGGAAGGTCCTGCCTGCTGTGTAAATGACTTATAAAAGCTTAAGATGAATGATTAACGGCTAAATCACTGTAAACAAGCAATGCTAACAATAATCGTTTCTCGAAAAAGTCTGAAATTACTTGGCTCAGACAGACGCACGTAACGATTAAATAGTAAAAAAAAAATAAGCGGTATTGTGCGCAATAAGATTTCGCGTTTGGTTACGATTTTACAAAATGTTACGAGTTTTTGGATGGTGTAACATGCTGTAAAAGATATGCAACATGTTATCCACAATATTGTTAAAATATTTTCATTGGGTCCATTGCGTTGTGTTGCGTTGCGTGCGTACATTAGGACGAGCATCTACTTACCTGCAAATATTCATTATCATAAATTAACATTCACATGCCAAAAGGAAACTCGTTACACTGAGCTAAAAAGTTCTATAACGTTCTTAGGCATTGCAAATCGACCAGATTTACTGGTTTGAACGACATGACATGGAAATATAGTGAGTTTTCTCGCCAATACGACATTTTAAGAATTGAAACGTGAAGCAATTCAGTTTTAGTAAAACCTTGAACATGTTCCAATATTTACAAACTAGACGGCTCTACTAAGGTGCTTTTAATGACACACTAGATACATTAAGCATCAATGTTACTTGTCTTATGTTTTTATCTTTTTTCAGATTTCCAATGTTTCCTCCGTCGGTTTTAGCTTGGTGAAGAACTAAGTGTAATCTTCAGAGGGAACACGGTCATAAAATTAAAAAGGCTGCATTTAATTTTACGAGGCTGAATAGATGTATCGATAAAATGCCCCATTTCACACCTTGTCCTCCAAAACATGGCAGCCACTTTAGTTCAGTAGAATACTTACTTATCGAGTGACTTGTGCCAAACAATATTTAAAAAATTTTAGAGCCCTTTTTGTTATTACTATTAGAAAATTGCCAAGACCATTAAAAATGTTTAGAGTACTCTTTTAGTAACTTTGTGTGTTGATTTAAAGGAAATTAAAATAAATAAATCTGATACTATAAATGACGAATACCTCATTAGCTGGGTGTAGTTGAATGCTCTTTCACTCGACACAAGATGTTGATGATTTTGGGATTACTGGCAGTTTTACTCGTTCCACTTCCATCGCTTACAAAAGGTAAGAAGGTGAAGGATTTGTGTTTTCTAAGGGAAGGGAACTATATATGAGCATAGTGATATAAGACGGGAGGAGTGCAGTTACTCAGTGAATCGAATTCTAGTAAATCCATTTCCAACCCAGAGCGATTTCAAATCTGAATACTAAAAGAAACGAACAAAAATTCGAATAACGACACGTACGGTACTAGAAAGAAAGTGATGCACATGAGCACATGAGTGCTTTTGATAAACGAAGTGTTAATCAGGCCGAACCTTGTTATAGGACGTAGCCACTATAGCATACAAAGCTGAGTTAATCCGATAATATATTTAACTGGTGGTTGCCATTCCAGATTCGGTTTTTTTCTGTTCTTCATTCGGGATACATTTGCTCATAGAAAAAGGAAAATGCCTTCTCTTTAAATCAGATTCAACCAGGAGAGTGGTTTTACAGCAATTTTGCTTCTCTAATGTTGTTTTGTTTTTGTTTTTTTTCTTTATTATTATTATCGTTTTTTTTTTCTAAATTCTATTCATTTTAGTTTTTTGTTAAGACTTACTTCTACTTCCCATGTTGGCAAACTTTCTTTTCTAGGACGTCTTTGTTAATTAATTTCTTTAAAGTGAGAAATAGTAGGCTATAATGCTGTAAATAATTGTAAATATGTTAAATAAAGAAAGTGATGGATGTGGTTAATTTGGCGATATTTTTGACTGGACTTCTAAGAGATAAAATGCTCATTTCTAACGCTCCCTCCTTAAACGCACTTGCTAATATTATAAGTCGTTTACATCAGTTGAAGTGACCATTAACAAAGTTTACATTTCCCACCTAAGTTTGTGTACCATTCCAAAGTGTTTTTTGCGAAAATGAAAATCTAACACTATAAAGGATTCACACTGTACTTAGCGGGGCGCAGTTTCAATGCTTTTTTTCGGCAAGATGCTGGCGAATTTGAAAGTAAGAAGGTGAATAACTTCTCAAGAAGAACCAAAACAAAGATGGAATAGCAGTGCAAGGCGATTTCAAAGCTTAATATTATGACGGATTTAGTAAACTTAGAAGCTAGCTTGTAGCATTCATGTGTTCGACGTTATTTGACTTGTCATTGTTACCTAGCTCTAATCCCATTTACAAAGAAAATCCCTAAAAGGAGAAAAAAACGGAATAAACAGCATGAATTCTTGTGAGCGCGTTAATGAAAAAGAAACGAACTCCAAGCAATCGAAATTTTTCGTTGATGGTTATAATTTTCTTTGATTAAACAGCTGATTGTGGAAATCGTGTCGATCAGCTGTCCCGCGTGGTAAACGGTGAAGACGCCACACCCAATTCATGGCCGTGGCAGATTTCTCTCCGCTACAGAGATTTACATAGTTATGGACACTTCTGTGGAGGATCACTAATTGAGAAAGACTGGGTTTTGACAGCTGCTCATTGTGTGGCCTTTAATCCAGATCCTGCTGCATGGAAAGTAATTGTTGGTAGGTTCATCACATGACGTCGGGGACGTGGGTGGCCAGATGTCTACTGTATTATCATACTTCCACACCACGGCTGCGCCCGCAGTACTAGCGGCAGTAAGAACTTAGCTGTCTTACCAAAACGGCACGATTATAGCCTTTTTTTCTCGGCCGACAAATATAAAGGCGATGGTAAAGTTGCTTTGGCCTCTTCTAATAGTTAACTCGAGAATTCCGGGTTTTAAATGACAAAATCCATTACCTGCTGATAGCTTTAGTAGATAAAGAATAAATGCTATACCCAGTAATTGCATTGTGACTTAACTTGATAGACAACAAATGCAAGGAATCGATGTTATGTGCTTGTAATATTTCGATATAAATCTATATCATCTTCGGACTAAGGCGGGATACAGGTAGCAGAGATTTAAATACTGCGAGATTGTACAACAGTATAACCACGTGAAAATGAAAAAACAAAGAAACGATTCTGTCAAGAGAATAGGCGGAGTTCCCTACTGGCTTTTAAGCCATTGTTCAGAAATGGTGTTAAACGCTTGATATGGTAAGCCTCTTTCTATAGTAATAGATTCCAGTTATCATCGCGATCCATTATGTTTGTGTTATCACGCACGGTTTGGGTGAAAAATTCTTTGTTGATTACAGTAGTAGGTGAAATATTCGGACGCCGGAGACCCATTTTTATAAAACTTTCCTGAATTCAGTGCTACTCCTGTTAACTTGTATTGACGTCAGAACAGCAAAGTTTTTTCCTCCTGCTGAATCCTGATTGGTCAATTCAAATTTAAGACGCGCCAGCCGTCTGCAAGGTTAACAGTACGTCTGTTTTTCTCATCTCCTTACATCCTTACATCTCCTTTCCTTCCTTCCTTTTGTCATGTTTTCCCTCTTTTCCTCCTTCCATCTTTCCATCCTTTCTTCCTTCCTTCCTTCCTTCCTCCTTCCTTTATCACATATACATTCCGTCCCTCCTTCCTTTCTTCCTTCCATCCTGTATTTCTCCTTCTCTCTCAGCGTTTTCCTTCTTATCTTCGCTAAGTTGCATTTTTCCCTTCTTTTCCCCTAGTTTCTTTACTTTTTCCGTCCTCCCCCTTCCTTTCTTCCCAAGTTTCTCACTTCCTTCCTTGCTTTCTTTCCACTGCCCTTCTGCGATTCTGTTGACTAGCCTTTTTGCTTCCTTGCTCCTTTGTTTGCTATGTGCCTCGTTGTTTCCTTATTACTTTCTTTATTCATTGTTCCTTTCTTATTTTCTTTCTTCCATTCTTCCTTTTTTGCTTGTTTTTTTTTTGTTTTTTTGTTTGTTTTTTTTTTGGGGGGGGGTGGGGGTGCCTCGTACCTTTGTGCTTGTTTTATTACAATTTAGATTCTTTTTGTCTTTATTAACGTGTTCTTTTGCCTTCTAGGCGCTCATCACCGCAATGGTTCTTCCACCTCGGTTCAAGAAACAATCAATGTGACAACAGTTATCCCACACAGTCAATTCAGCTGGACAACAGCGAAATACGACGTGGCATTGTTAAAGCTTGCGAAGCCAATCACGCCAAGTAAAAAGGTTAACACTGTCTGTCTTCCCAAAAGGCGCTGTAATCGGGTATCGCCAGGAACAAACTGTTATATCACTGGTAAAGTAGTAGAGACATAATTCATGTACATAAATAGGTCAAAGTCATGCCTCAAAGTCCACCATTCGTTAATATGAATTTCCGTTATTTTCTTTATCGCTACTGCGAAGTCTGCGAAAAAATATGGTTGTAGCTATTTTCGTTAACTTTCTATGAATTTCGAAGTTTGTAAAATGGGCCTTTACCATGTTGACCTTTGATGTCATTCCGGGAAGAACATTTTTTTGACTTTCAGAGGGATACATACGAAGATAAGAGAGTGTGGAAGATGTGTTATTTCAAGCTGTAGCAATACGGGAAGCTTAAGAGAGAATATTTTTCTACTTCTAATACCTCTATCTGAAGGATACTCGCCTAGAAGGGAAAAAAAGACTCAATTAACTGAAGTGAGCTAATCTGTGTGAAGAGGGAGCCATCGAGGAGATTAAGATCGTTCAGGCTTCGAATTGTTAAACTAGCCGTATATATTTGTGGAGGTCGCGTATCCGGCTTTGTTTTGCAAACATGAGCTTCGTCGTTGCATTGAGGAACGAAATGTATATCTCAATGACAGCCTTAGAACGAATCAACCATTGAAAAATACGGTAGATGACGAAAGTAAAACAAACGAATAAGATTCGACTCTATAGCTTCCGACAAAGATTTTTGTGCTGAAAGAAGAGTCCACTTGTTAGTCGTTACTTTCGGGAACAAATAACGTTGTATTCATTACGAATAAATTGATAAAAAAAAAGGAATTCCTAGTTGAAACGTCAGATACATTTCTTTGTTCCAGTTTAAATTGTTGTAAACAAAACAAAGGGTCTGATGCATAATTTATGACGTTTATTGAATAATAACAGCATGAAAACCAAAGGGAGAATAGGCCTTTTGCAGGATCCGGTCACATGGTACGGAATAAATTATACTGGGACGCAAATAGCGATGTGGGACTTCCAAAACAAAGGAACTCTTACCAGTCCAGCCCGACTTTCCTTTGTTTTGAAAGTCCCACTGCGTCATTTGCTTCCCAGCATAACGGACGTAACGGACGCCTCGGATCTGGTTCATCGTCGACTTCTGCCTTTTCTTCCTCTTCGGAGCTGCTAGTATCCTCCTTTTTCTCCTCTTCCTCTTCAGGCTCCTCTTCTTGCTCTTCTCCTACGTCTTCTACTTCGATGTTTTCGTCGTTGGTTTCATACACGGGACCAAAAATATCTGTTGAAGGAGTATGCATGGTTATCGTCGTCCTTCACCCAAGACAGCGTGCTTCAAATGAGCGGAAACGATTAAAGTGACATTTAATATATCATTTTTTATCAGTAATCAAACATCTTTCTTAATCCTTCGATGCCAGCGCGGGTATCGTTCGTGCGTCAAGAGGTGATTAACCACTCGTTAACTGTTATCACTGGCAGGTTGTAAAAACAAGGACCATGTATCCGAATAGTCGTTCGGTCACTTTTTGATACACGTCCATCAAGTCTTGCCAACACGTGGGAAAAGCTCGAAGAAGGAAATTCCTCATCGCTAATTGATCTCGTGGATTTTTGAAGGCTATGACATAGTGGGCGTTCCTGGAAATACTCTTTGCGTATTTACCTGGTGGCAACATGTCCTGGAAGAAGTACAACACGGTGATATTTTGATCATGTGAATGTTTGGTGAAAAAGGCCAGCAACTCTTTGTCTTCACCCTCTTGACCATCAGATCATCTAAGATGAGTAAACCACTTTCGGAAGCCATTTTTTGCGAATGGAAGGTGGCAGGAATCCCAGCGTCTTTTATGTCTCGGAATCCAACTTGCCGCCCCCCGTAACAATAATGAATCGTAGGGGAAGGATTTACAAACAATTCTTCCATATTTTCCAAGAGTAACGTTTCGGTGAAGCAAGTCTTGCCACAACCGGAAGGAACAACAATCAAGATACTAGAGGGTGTCTTGAACCGAAATGCTTCTCCCATTTCTATTCCATTTGGAATACCTTGATTTTTTCGGTCGGAAATGTGATCTTTGGGACTTCCCGTGTTTTTTTGTTTGATCTACTACTTTGACAACTATGTTTCTCGTGACGGATTCTACCGTCAATACGAGAGGATAGTCTATGAAAGTATTGACGATAATGGGACAAGATTCTTTGTTAGTTTCACTCAAAATACATTCAGGCAGTTTAAACATTACTTTTATACATGGCGATGATGATGATGAGTGGTGATAGCAGGTGGTGATGGTAAATGTGGTGGTAGGTGGTGATGGTAGGTTTTAAAAACACTGTTAACGTATTTCAAGAATTTGGACCATTGGTCTGTTGAAACGCAGGGATTTTATCAATATCGGAAGAAATTCGTTCTTATACGTAAGTGAGGAAACTAGTACATTCTGTTAAATGAAACAATTTTGGGAGTTAGTGTCACTTTAACTTCGCTTCATAATTAAGTAAATGTTTCAGATGTCAAAGGGCTCATCATTAGTCAGGGTACAGTTAAAATCCTTAGCTATATTGGTTAAAACTACGACCTTGATCCTCTTGTTTGTTTCTATATTCATATTTTTCAGGCTGGGGAAGAATGATCGGTGGAGGGCCTGGAGCGGATATATTGCAACAAGCAATGCTTCCAGTGGGGGATCACAAAACATGTCGTGAACAAATGAAAGAGTTGCTAAACGTGAAGGTCTCCAAACGGCATATGTTGTGTGCCGGAGGCCAGGGCAAAGGAGGTTGTCAGGTGAAAAAAATTAAGATGTAATTCTTATCTAACAATCAAATTTCTGAAAATTAGGAAAAATAATTGTTAAATCTCCTCAACCAGTCACCAAAATTTATACCCACAACGGAAGTGTAGTTATGTTTATTGAACAACAACAACAATCCTTTATTTAACACGATTTGGTTTAAAGCAATAGGTTTGCATTGCTTGTGGGGTCGTGCATCTAGTTTACATGTGGGACTGTTTGAGTGGTTACTTGAGTGATAAGCTCCAAAAGTTACAGAATCGTGCAGCCAGAGTTATTACTAAATCACCCTTTGATGCGAGCTCAAACCACCTTCTCTCCACCCTCAGCTGTAAAATTACAAGACGATGTATGGACAAAAAAAAAATTCTCTACATTTAGTCATAAACTAGTACAAATTTCTCCTATCATGATTTTGGTAAATTCTGGTGCATTTTTAAGCATTAGTAGCTGGTTTGGCGAGCTCACCGAACTAATTTTTGTCATGATACCATACATTTATTCTAATGGTTACCTCCCAACAACGCAAAGGATTATGGGTATGTGCAAGTAGCGAATGTTCTGGATTACGTGGTAAGTTCATTAAATAGTTCGTAAATTTGGAGACTGAGCCGACCTGAGCCTACAACTCGCTAAATACAATTCCCAACAGAGGAAGTGCCGGAAAATCTTTCTTGAAGCCATGTTTTGCCATTCAAAGCTTCTGCACAAACTTTTCGTCATCATTTTACGTGATATCAGTCTCTTAGAAAATTTCCTTTTTTCTTTCAGTCAATCATAATCCAGAATTTATACGATGTGTAATTTGCACTGGTGTTACACTTTTTGCACCGGTGTTACACTTTTCTCACTGGTGTTACACTTGAACTGCACTGCTCTCAGCCAATCAGAATCGACTAATTTTTTCATGTATATTATTAGCTCAGGAATTTTCGTATAATCGCTTTCTCTTTAGTCTACTGAGGTTACAAATATATAGAGGATATTACACGGTGGCGAGGAGATATGAATTTTATGTTCGAGTGGCGAGAACAATATCTCACGAGTGAGCTGCGCTCACTCGTGAGATATTGTTCTTGCCACGAGAACTTAAAATTCATATCTTCGAGCTAACGTGTTATGTTCTTTCTATTAAATAAACATACTGATGACGGCGTGTTTGAAGATTTTCCGAAGATTTCTG
Source organism: Platygyra sinensis (assembly GCA_019787425.1). NCBI lineage: Eukaryota > Metazoa > Cnidaria > Anthozoa > Scleractinia > Merulinidae > Platygyra > Platygyra sinensis. The sequence continues at coordinate 42,543 of JAHPZR010054544.1, read as the reverse complement.
ACCACCTTCCGAAGATTTCCGAAGATTTTCCAAAATTGTTCTGAAGGCCACACGAACGTTCCCGAACAATTTCCGAGAATTAACGAAAATTTCCGAAGATGTCCGAAGATTACCGAAGACTTTCGAGGAAGACCCGAAGATGTTTCGATGATACACCAGCAAATTTAAGGTGGCTCCCTATAGTTTTTTGACCGCGCGCGAGCTGGTTTCAAAAATCTCGCGATGGCGCGAGCTTTCAAACTTTACCCCAAAGTCGCGCGCGGAGTCACGCAGTAAAATGCCCACAAACATGGCGTCCGATTTTTTAAAATTTGTTTATCGAAAATGTTGCGTGGATCGGCTCCGGTTTCAAAACAGTTATCGACTAAATAGAAGACCCTACCTTTCCCTGCTTAATTTAAAAGAGAAATGTACGAGGTATGCAGGAGTTCCAACCAGTGAAGCTGATTTGTTCGATCGCCACGATCTTCGAGCGGGGCAAAGCAAGGTAGTATATTACTACACATATTTGCAGTCCTTGGCGTTCTTTGTGGAGCAAACACAAAAGCCAAGATACGAGTCAGGATGTGACACTCCTACAAGTTTAGTCGTCTGCCGCAGCGCGGAGCACGAACTGACGTTTCGAAAATAGAAAATAACCAAACACAGCAAACAACAATCTGATTTTAGCAGCCGTCATTGCTCATTTAAAAGATTCTACATCCGATCCATAGGGTAACAATTCCTTATTCTAAACTTTCATCTTCAAAAACGTGTCGCAATATTGACAAAAGTAGAATGGTACATACGATATTAACAAGATTCTTCTCCCTCTCATACACGCCAATGACGCCAGAGGGCCATTGATACGCATGCGCACGTGCTCGTCTCGAAATTGTATTACATCACAAACAAGCAAACGAAGAAAACACGCGCTCACTTTTCTCGTGTTTCCTTCGGTGAAATTTTGTGAAATTCTGTATACTTCATGATATAGATGCCTACTTCACAATATATATTTTTTTGACAAAATTTGATCTAAGGATTTCTTTTTTATAATCAAAAATATGAAATTGTACGATTTTTAAGAATCCTTTAGATAAATTTTTCATTTTTTCAAATTAAAGTATTGCGCGAAATCGTTTTCGCAAGACTGCCGAGTTTCAAGATATTTTACCGAGACTAACTCAAGAAAAGGAGGCGAATAGGTGGAAAATAGCAAAAAAATGATTATCTTTACGATCGTTTGTTGCCATGGCAACAGTCTGCAATATACTCATATGAACGAAAAAGAAATCCTTGGTGTGTGGCTAATCTTCACAGTGAATGCCAGGGGCTTAAACCCAAAGTTAAAATAAATAGTTCATTTTAGTTCTTCATCCTTTTTTAGGTGCAAATACTGTTAAAACTATAGGGAGCCACCTTAAGTACAATTTAAGAGACAATTTTGATATCAATGAAATCATCGCTAAACTCACGTGTGAGGTTATGGAAAATAAACCACTCGGGTCCCGGATGTAGTTTTTATGAATTTTACGAGTGGTATATTTTCCAGTAAAACACTCGTGTTTATATAATAAACTTGTTTAAGTTTCTCTTTTAACCAATATATTTGAGTATTAATTTCTTTGTTTTTCATTGAAATTATGGAATATCAGGAATTTAAAATTTCTTCTAGGGCGATAGCGGTGGACCTCTTTCTTGTAAAGAAAAAGGCAAGTGGGTTTTGCGAGGTGTAGTCAGCTGGGGACACCCTAATTGTAACGCGGATTACTTCTCCGTGTTTGCTCGTGTCTCCAACTACCTGAAGTGGATAGAGACAAACAAGACGTCCTGATTCAGGATAAACGTTTATGCCAAAGGTATGTTTATATAGCGTGCCCTTCTCACTCTGCTGAAGAGTGCACTCCGCCTAATTTTCTTTGCCAGCAAAAGATCTCATTCCGCCATCTCTCTCTTTGTTGCTTCCAACATCTTACCTGTTAATATGCTCTACTTTGAAACGATCTCCACCATAATACATAATGTTTCTACCCATTCTACACTAAAAATATTCGTGAATTTTTTATACATTCATTTGACTTTCATGCATACATCACGCGTTTCTCGTGTGCAGATAATCTTTTTGTACAGAAATCTAGATTGTATATGAAACTTAAGCTGGCTCAAAACAGTTTCCAGCACTTTCCAAGACGTAGATTTTGATGGGCCATTATTACCACTCTTTATCAGTTGATGCCACAATCATGGGATCAAAAAACTGCCCAATCATTGGTGAACACGTTGGTATTATTTTCGTGACACAATAGGTTACCATAGAAACACTATGGCCTACTAAAAACACCCTTAATTTCAGCTTTAAGCGCTTATATTTCAAAAACGGCATGGTGAAATTTTTTTTATATCATCAACATTTGATAAGCATGATTAGGCGCAACTTTTGGCAAAAGTTTAAAAAATTCTGTAGGTGGCGTTCAGAGCCACCTTAAATTTTCGAAAAATTAAGGTGGCTCTGAACGCCACCTACAGAATTTTTTTAAACTTTGCGAAAACTTGCATTTTATCCTGCTTATCAAAATTCTATAATAAGAAAAAATTTCACCGTGCCGTTTTCGAAATATAAGCGCTTAAAGCTAAAATTAAGGGTGTTTTTAGCAGGTTACAGTGTTGCTATGGTAACCTATTGTGTCACGAAAATAGTACCAACGTGTTTACCAAAGATTGGGTAGTCTTTTGATACCATGATTGTAGCATCAATTGATAAAGAGTGGTTATAATGACACATCAAAATCTAAGTCTTTGAATGTGCTGGAAACTGTTTTGAGCCACCTTAAGTCTTTTCCTGCGTTTGGTACGAGATTATGGAACTGCTCGGTAAATATGATTGTAAATAGTAAAACCCGCCTGGATTAGCTCTGCCATAAGCGGGCTTTGTAACCCTTTAAATTGTAAAATTAAAATGATAATAATAAATGGTTCAAATGGTTCCCGGATGCCTAATCACCTGCATGACTGATAGTTCAGCGAATGATCCACGACGATTAAAAGCTGCGAATTAACTTAAGAGTAGTGACAAATTTTTCATTTACTAACACTATCAAGCAAGTCAAAGTCTTGAACAATGAGGTAGCTAGACAAATAGGCGGAGTTTTTGGATTCTCGTGCAATTTTTGTTTCAAAAAATTAACAATTTCTGCTTGCTAAGGAGGGTTTTTGTATCGTTTGGCCGCTGAGAATTGACTCCGTGCTATGGCGCGACGTGGGATAAACTTGAAATAGTTTGACTATATTTCCTTTTAAGTTCTCTTTTGATTAGCGCTTGGCTTAAAGTTTTTTTAACTTAACGAGGGACCTTGTGTATAATTCACATTCAAATTCCTTAACTGTATCTTATTTCTGGATAGTTTTTATGTTAAAATTAGCGTGGAACTTCAAAAGACTGGTTGTTTAAGTATAGTTTTCATGTTTCTTCTCAGGTCTTCCGGTCAAAAGCTTTCGAAACTGCTTGGCGCAGACATGAACCCAGATGACGACCAAAGGAGGATTAGAAACATAAGGAGAGATGTTATTGTGGGAAATTCTAAATTATGCACAGTATCTGACTAGAGAAAATGATTTGAATGAAAAGTTACTAACTTAAATTGAATAAACTGGGGTTATGGCCAATAATTCTATCAGTTGTATTATTGTTATGTTGTTCATTTCGATAACTATTACGCCGGGTATGAGCGTACGGGGGAATGAATGTGTAAACGCGAGCCCACTGTCCAAGTAATTTTTATTTACCAAGCGAGTAACATAATTTTATTTTCTAAGAGCTTTATGTCTTAAGTTCATGCGTGTCCTGTTTGTAGCCAATATAACAGAGGTTCTGATTGGCGACTGTAAACCAATAACCTCCATTTCTCGCGAAAATATTCTCGATATTTTTCCGAGGATATTATCTGCTCGGAGAAGCGAACATTTTTTCGAAAGTGTAGCTCGAGAAAAACTGTGTGCTTCGAGGAATAGATACTGTCCAAGGAAAAATAAGCGAAATATTTTTACCCTAAATGGGGGTTACTGTGTTTATTATCCTTCAATTTTTTTTTCGCAGCACCTGCAGTTATTTTGAAAATTGAAGAATATCACTCGTAAATTGCTTATAGTTTTAGCTTGGGCATATTCGGTCACGTGGCGCGCTTAGACCAATCATGCGCGAGTAAAATTATTTGATGGATTACGAAGATAATTTTTTCAGCCTTGCCGTATCGATACGCAGTGGCTTCATGGTTAGTGCGCTAGTCTCCGGATCGAGCGGTCCGGGTTTGGGTCCTAGCAGCGGACATTGTGTTGTGTTCTTATGAGAGGCACTTTACTCATTCAGTGCCTCTCTCCACCCAGGTGTATAAATGAGCACCGGCGAATTTAATGCTGGGGGTAACCCTGCGATGGACTAGTATCCCATTCTTGAGGGGGTAGAAATACTCCTGGAAGCTTCATGCTACAGAAACTGGGATAAGCTCCGGCGTGATGGGCCTCTTGGCTCGTATGGACAATTTATCTTATCTTCGCCATATCGACCCCCATGTCCGGTCCGTACGAAAAGGTCTGGTCTCGGTCTCAGATTTTCCCGTAAAAAATAGCGGAGAAAGCGGGTTGAGCGGAAATTCAGTAATCTAAGTTTCTCTTTAATGGCCTCAATCGCGCAAATGGGTCTTTGCAGCTGTCACAATTTATTATTCTGTCATCAGTATTGAAACACAAACTTATCATGCAGAGGCGAAGTATTCATTTAAATGGTTTCTTTACCCAATTTTTAAACCATACCGTTGACAAGAGGGCCCATTTGGACACACCCAAACTGAAAAAGGTGTTTTTGTTACTTAAAGGTGTTGTCTTAAGCCCCAGGAAATTTTAAAAAGGAAGTAGCTATAGTAAAGACTGAGAAAATAGGCAAGTCTTCGGAGGTCCAAATATGTTGTTCCGAATTCATTCTCAATAGCCTTGCATTTATAAATGTGCAGAGATGGTGAAATGGTGAAATTGGGGATGTTAACTGTCGGCAGCATTAACGACTTATAA
>JAHPZR010054544.1:25000-32500 GCA_019787425.1 Platygyra sinensis | reverse complement strand
TACCATCTACCGGAAAAATTGCCATGCAATGGATAGCGTATTTTGTTTTCTCAACACTTATCCTCTGGAGAGCGAATTTTTCAGTGAGTTGGAACACTTTGAAAGACTAGACAATTGACTATGATCTTAAATTCATAATAGAATTGCTATTGACCTGACAACCACTACTGTCTTGTCCTCCAGCACAGAGGATGGTCTTCTCGTCCACCTTAAGGTTGAAGATATTGTCATTCTTTTCGGCGCAGGTATCGTGGTCGACCACTCGCATCTTGGCCTGCTGAAGTACATCAGCATAAGCTCCATTGGTTTTCGTGCGGCCCCATCCTAAACGACGACATACACCTGTTATTATATTATAAGGTAAAGATGAAAGTCTGCATACGAGCTAAGTGGCCCATCAGGTAGAGGACTTATCTTGATTCAGCTGTAGCATGAAGTATTTCTATTTCTATTTCCTCTCCTCCCTCCCCTAGATGGGATGCTAGACCCTTGCAGGGTTACCCCCCAGCATAAGTTAGATTCACTGGCACCCATTTATACAAGTTCAAGTTCAAGTTTTTATTATTTTACACTGTTTACAGACGTGATACAACTTAATACACCTGGGTGGAGTGAGGTACTGTAATGTCTTCCGGCACCCAAGAGCACAACACAATGCCCCCGGCCAGGGGCCCGTTTCTCGAAAGCCCCGGAAACTTTTCGGGTCCGTAAAGTCATTTTTAATTCATTTGTATCTAATAACGGAGAAGTGTATTCGCCTGAAACTTCGTTTATGAAGAGATCTTCTGTTCACGTTAAGAATATGTGAACAAAAACAGCTCTTTAATCCTAAGGTTCGAGATTTTGCTATGGCTTTGCGGGCCCGAAAAGTTTCCGGGGCTTTCGAGAAACGGGCTCCAGGACTGGAACCGGCCCAGACCGCTAGCGATCTGGAGACGAGCGCACTAACCATGAGGCCACAGCGATAGTCATGAGGCCACGAGCGGCACCTCGTTGGCTATCTGCTCGTAGAAAACTCGGGCTTAATTTTTATCGTACATCTTAGTGTTTTTTTTCTCAGAAAGCAATCATAGTCTGAATCATTGATGACTTAGCTAGTTCTCCCGCATACGTCCTCATAGCACGTTCCTGTCCAAGGAAAGAGAGCGTTATAGGAAGGCAACGGTGAAAACGCCGGTTGGCAACCAAGGCTAATGAAAAACACGGTAGCATGACTATCTAATAATTACTGAACTTAAAAGGTGGTTTTGCGAAAATTGTTTCTAGAAATCTAGAAGGAATCAATTACAAGTTTAGACTTACAACTAGCGGACAAAATTTTGATATTTACATTGTAATTGCCAAGTTCTGCACTACTTTTTTCAATATCTTCTCACAAAATAAATCATTTCTGACAACACCAAAAGACGAAAAATAATTAAAGATCGATTGTATGAAAGTAGTGGCAAAATGAAACCGATCATGACATTTTACCTGCGAGTGCACAACTTCTTTGAACTTTATTTTCTCCACGTTCCATGGGAAACTGTTTTGGGTGATATTTCAGGCAATATATCTATTTCTCTTTACCCTTAGGTAAATGTATAATGGACTGTAATATGCTAAGAGTTATTCTGGTACAAGATTTTAGTCCATGAACTTTTATTCGATTTCCTATCGGGATTTCGTCTTAATTATTATTTACCTGTAATGTAACACTCTGTTCCCGGTTTCACTTCAGTTGAATTTTTCGGTAAATAGACCGTGTTTACTTTGTCAATCAGAATCACTGGTTTCGCGAGCTTCAGCAGAGCAATGTCATATTTAGATTGCCATCCGCGGAAAAACCAATGATAGTAAACCTTCTGTACTGAGAGATATTCCTGGACGGATGAACCCTGGGAACCATTCAGATGATGAAGGCCTGTGGATTGCAATGTGGTATACCTTTCACTGGCGGAGGTACCTTTAATTTCACATTCTTTCAAGACTGGCCCGTATTATGACTAAATCGCCAAAGAGGGAATCCCTCAGGCTCTTGGCGTCTTGATGTAGTGTCGCCTAATAAATGAAAACATATAGCCCCAAGGTGCGTCTGTTCGAAATACTATGATTAATAAGGTTTCTTTCAAATAACTAAATGACAGTTCATATACATCCACTTGTGAATTTACAATACCCTTTATGATGCCTGATGCCAGAAAAAGGTACCTTTTTAGGGTGGAGCCGGGCTCCCCGCATAGGGAGTAACGACCCCGCCTGGGGATCCTTGAATGAATCCCTGCCCTCAAAGCTCATAGCTTTCCTTGAGCTACGCTCGCGGAAAACTTTTCCCTTCTCGGAACAGATATTAATGTCCGCGGACAAATATCCGAGCATATTTCTGCGCCAAATGGAGGCTACTGTTTAAATAATGCCCGTCCGAGGAAACTACCCGGATGGATAGTGAATTTTTTTCTGTGAACAAGCGAGCTCGTAGAAAATAAACCTGAATTGAAATTGTATTAAGGGGGCTTTGTCTGTTTTCTTTTTTTCAAATTTTAAAACAAGCATATGTGCCCTTGAAGCCTCGCTTCTCGGGCAAATATTTGTTTTAATTAAGAACATCAAATTTCCGCGGGGCAACTATCAGCTGATGGTCCCTCGACAGATAATTACACTCTATTGTTTACTGAACTAAGAGGCAATAAATTACGTTACAAGCTTACGACGACTTCTATAGGATGCTGACGAGTTTTGGTTCCAGTTATCGATAGGTTAGCAGTAATCCACTTGTATAACAAAAACGCGTAGATTTGTCAAACTGATATCATTACCAACGACTACTGTGTACGGGCTTGGTCCCTCGTTGAAGTCAGCACAGTGAGCAGCGGTCAGTACCCATTGTGCTGTGATCAGTGCACCGCCACAGATGTGTCCATGTTCCTTGCAACGAATGGAAACTTGCCACGGCCAGGAGTGGGGTAGGGCTTCATTGCCATTCACAACGCGTGACTGTCCTGGGGGTTTGTTACACCCTAAAAAATATGTACGTGAGATTTTGCTGATTCAAAAGTATTAATAATATGTTAACTATTGCCAAAAGTAATTGTAACAAGTTAAGTATTCAGGGTGAATGAAAAGGGTTTGATTCATCAGTATGTTGACCAATTTGAATGAAGCATAATTATTAGTAGGCAAGGGCAGTGTTGATTTTCTATTTCCACGACTGCACATAACACAGCACCTGCACGTACATTAAATTGGCGGGAAATGGGTATCAAAGAATTATCGCTAGATGCAAATGAAATAGTCTAGACTAACGGGGTTAACTTTTTCGGTTTCTTGGAAATTGAGTCTCGTGCACACTACTGGCGTGACGTGAGTTTACTTCGCAACATACAAACTATTTAAATTGTCTCCGTTTCCACATTCCATTAGCCCGGTGTTTATTCCAGTTTCTGAATGTTCTGTTCTCTCCGACAACTGCCGTCCTTCAAGTCCTTAAAACGTCGTAGTCTTTTTTAGGACCTCACATTCATGCTCGATTCGGCGTTTTCATTTTCTCCCATCACGAGGTTAAAAAATAAACTTTATTTCACGCACGACCAGAAAAGGCCGGCCAAATAATACGATTAGCCTGATCGTTGGCTAGCCTAAAACAAAACCCTGTTTCCATTTGGTTAAAGACGATACTGAAGCAGTTGAAAGGAATCCTGTGAAATATCAAGAACTAAGAAAAAATTGGAAAGAAATCTTGAGTTAAGCTTTCTGTACCGAATAGAAGTTTTAACTTTTAGAAATGAAACAAAAGTCAACGAGCTAGAATCGCGTAAATGAACACGGTCGTTTTGCGTTTTGCTACGTGGCATAATAAATGATAAATTAGTCAATTATGCATTCAATAAAATTAACTATACTGGCACAAATTAGTAACACATGACGAATCACCTCAGCACAAAGATTCAATGATCATAGAGAAAGAAAAATCGAGTGGCTTACCTTCGACGAAATTTGGAAAAATAAGAAGAAAAACTGTTAATGTACAGCAGACGAACATCTCGTTTGACCGAACACTGAAATAAGAGGCGCGTATACTTGTTGCGTTTGTTTTCCATAGCAGCTCTGCATTGTCATGTTAACTACTACGAGAAAAAACTTCAAAACTGTCGTGCCAGTCACTCAATTCGATCCAGACATCAAAACCCGGTTTGGTGTTATCCACTTCAATTTTTAACTCTAATCTGAACGGTAGTTCTTCGTCGCCATCGATGGCTGTCAGGTCATTGACAAAAAATGGTTATAACTTCTAAGTAATACTACTCAAAGGTAAACTGTTTTCATGATCTCGCCTTCACCGCCTCTGCGAAAGGAACAAAACACAGAATGAAAAATAAGGACAAAGACGATCGAGGTTTTAATCAGTACGCATTGAACATGTTTGTGCATCTGGAGCAAGTTTATCTTTCAGCGTAGCGTAGAAAACAAATCTGGTCCTCTGTGATTCTTCGCACCTGGAAATGATGCGTCAATCAACCTCAATCAGTACGCATTGAACATGTTTGTGCATCTGGAGCAAGTTTTTCTTTCAGCGTAGCGTAGAAAACAAACCTGGTTCTTTGTGATCCTTTGCACCTGGGAATGATGCGTCAATCAACCTCACTCTTTTGGATGTTGCACCGTGACTAATGCGCACCGTTTGTAATATAAAACTGCCCATCGATAAAACTCACAAAGGAAGCAATGCCAAGTTACTAAAACGTTAATCTTCTTAGTAACTCCCTAGTGTTCCAAATGACGTGATTCTGAGAGGGCAGCAAACAAAATTTCCCCAACTGAAAAAGGTCTTTTGGATTTCGAATATTTTCTAAATATCTTTATTTACCCACGGGATCCTTATCACTAAAAAGTGGTCTTTAAAGAGCCGGGCACATTAACCCTAAATTTATAACCTAGTATTTAAGGACGTTCGCGCCCATTGCTACTGCGCATCTCTAGTGCGCACGCTATTCATTGGTCACGAGCGTCATTTTCAAGCGCGCGCGCACCGAGTCAAAATCTCAACAAAATATAGAGCTGATGACCTTTGCGTTAACTTTGTATGCGAATATTTTTGTTGGATGCTCGGTGACCTCCACTTTTTTTTCGGCAGATCACTTCCTTTTCTGATTCTTTCCATTATACTAAAAAACTAAAAAAGAGCTTAGACCATATTGGGTCAAAATTTTGCCTCATTATTTAACATATGGTAACTGTAGAGACCTACCTCATGTTTTAGACAGTGAAACATGATTTTTTCCAATTGTCCCTTGTCACGCGTTTTGCATGTGACATTGGCCAATTGGCAAGGATTTGGATTTGAGTTTCATCTGAGTTCATCACCATCTTAGTGAGTATATGGATGTCAATCGACCAGCTGATACTTCATAGCTTGCTGATGAGACCCAACAAGGTCGAAACAGCTGTCCACGGTTGCAATTGTTGGCCTTCAGTTTGGACTCTATCATGTCGTTGCCCCGTTAAGCTTTTCACGTAGTATCAGCCTTGCATCATTGTTACTGATGTTTTAAACATTTTATTCATGTGAAAAGTCAATTTCGAGTAAAAAAAATCCATTACTTCCCACTGAGAAATTTCCGTCTCTTGTAGTATCCAGGAATGCCTCATTATCCCATTTTCACTTCATTATCTGCCAAGTGGTCGCTCACTAGAGATTTAAATAACTCCAAAAGAACATTTAAACTTTTACCTCTAAAAGGAGCTAAAAGCGATCGCGGTCGCCTACAAGAGGCTCCAAATATAGTGATTTGACTTGGAAACATTTGGTATTTTTTAAAGAAACCTGGTCACTGAGGAAAGATGGTTGCTCACAACTGGTGTTCGACTATATTTAGAAAATCAGAGGGTCGATTTCAGGAAAGAAGAAACAGAAAGAAGAGCGAAAGAAAGAAACGTTGGGGGTCTGGGACGAAATCAGGTCTTCATCGTCACGTGATCAATTGACCGTTTTGAAAAATGGCGGCCACCAGTGTAAACATTTACTCGCCGCTTTCGAGGCTTAGAGCAGACAATCATTTGTTACTAGAACAACTAAAACAAGGGCAGGATGACATTTGGCACGTTATGAAACGAATGAACTCGAGAAAAGACTCATTTCCGACTAGAACGTATGGAGAAACGAGTTTTACTTATCGAGGAGTCGACAGAACGCCCGTGAGAGTGTCAAGAAAAGTTGACCAAGGTACAACGGACAGAAAGCAAACAAGCACTCCGAAAAGCTTTGGGCAAGCTTTGATCGCGGATGGAAATGACAGGAGAAATAGGACGCCTGTCCGACCGACTTCAATCCTATCTACCCCAGGGAACCGTAAGAAGGTAAGCTTACGTTTAAAAGCTTGGTGTGAATGGGTGGGTTCACCAATGGGTGTGATCAATGTTAACCCTTTTTTCAAGTAGAACGTTTCTTAAGATTTTGCGGTGATTTGAAAATCAGACAGTGTGTTAGGCAAAGGAAGCGTTTTATTAAAACATGTTTTACCAGGACGGTTCGAAGGCTTTCACCTTCAAGTCATTGGATACATCTAAAAACAATAATGATAATACATATAATACAGGTGTCTGCGAATTGAAACTTTGATTAGCCTTGTAAGCTTATTGTTTAATAGGTCAAAATTCCATACAAGCCCGCCAATATTTGTATTGTAATTTTGACAAACTGTCCAAGTTAATTCTCAATTTGCATTGATATATGTCCAAATTAACAAATAATTTTGTCAAATTCCAGTGCATTTTAATTAACAGGCAATACAACTCCGTTGTGGTCCAATTTGTAAGTAATGAAGTTAGCCTGCATTTGCAATTTTTTGTTTTGGTTGTCTGTGAAGTTTTTTAGTCATCACAGATGACCGGATGGCTGCAAATCTCTGTCATGACTTTGGGCCCATCAAGTCAGATACCGTAAGTTAATCATTTTAGTTTCAGTTTGGTTTCTTGTTGCTTCTTTTAGACACCCAAGAAATCTCTTCATGTAAGCTTTGAACCCTCCCCACATCATGAGCGCAGTGTGATTGGGGATGACAATGCAAGAAGATCCCTTCTGGGTTATGATTGGATTGCTGGACTGTTAGACAATACTTCTTACCTGTCAGAAAGACCAGATGACTTTTTTGATGATTTGAAGGAGTTTAGGAGAGTAAATAAAGAGGATTGCTTTGGAACTACCTTCTCAGAGTGAGTGCACATGTTGTATTTATAGTGATACATTTCGAATCCAGATTTCTTGATTGTCCTAATATTGGAAATAAAAAAAATAATTTTGTTTCCCATAGATTTTATTGAATGTAAGACAACTCACCCCCTGGTCAATAGGTCATTTTGGTGTTCTCTCGGGTGCCAGAGGCAATTACTTTTTAGTTCTAAATGTTCTGATCAAAACAATTTCAAACAAGTAAACGATTTTTGGAAAATATTCATTATTTTCCAAGTTTTTGTGGTGTTTGATGTTCATTCTGACTAACAGATCACTTTTGATCAAACAAAATG
>JAHPZR010054544.1:15000-20000 GCA_019787425.1 Platygyra sinensis | reverse complement strand
TGTCAAATACCAGATTACTTTTCTCTAGACAGTAGGTGTTAGGGTTTATCCCACACAAGCTATTTCCACTTCAGTTTGAAATACAAAAAAAAAACGTGTCATAAATTAAAAATATTATTGTCACCGTGATGTCAAAAACTTTCTAATTATTTGATTACCTCCCTTGTTAATATTGATCAATAGAAGGACTCATGAAAGTTTGTGAGAATTAGGAATGGCTGCAGTTTGCACATTTATCTTTCTCTTTCTTTCAAATGTACTTGATGTTACTGTTGTATGATTGTGCATTAGTCGACTGTAATGTTGTTTGGAAATAAGGCCTAAGGCATCTTACATGTACATAACTGGAATTTCTGGGATTACTTTCTTTCAGGTGACAATGCATACACTTTGAATGAAAGGCTCTTTGCTGTACCTATCCATGGACCAGAGACTCCGTGCTCAGTTTGCCATACCAAGCGGGAGTCGGAGTTTGAAACAGAAGGCAGTTATGTTCGGTAAGGTGTACCTGACTATCTGTATTATGGAAGTGGCTGACACTGTATAGTATAGATTGAGGTAGAGATTAAAATAATGAATTCTGATTTCATTGGAACTAGATGAAAGGTCTTGTTATGGATGTATTGATAAGGAGAGATTCAATGGGAGTATTCAGCTTTTGAATTGCTCAATTCTAGCTCTTATTGAGTTCTCGTGTGCTTCTTTTCCAGGTTGTTTGTTGTTTGATGCTATCGCACTGCATATGTACATGTACTGTCAGTAGTACTCATACAATCATACAGTTGTACTTCATGAAATGTATTTACTAGATTGCTGACACTCCTTCCCTATGGCTATAATGTGGCTTAAGACACATGAAAGGATTTTATGAATTATTTTAATTGTGTTGGATATACATTTGTACAACTTGGATGTTCAAGGCGCTAACTAAAGCTAAATTTCCAAACCAATAGGTCATGAGTTTTTTTTTTTAAGGAAGGATTCCAACGGTCATACTTTGAAAGCCGGACCTCCTAAGGATAAGCTTTTTGCACAGGAAATAAATATTATATTTGTATTTTTCAAAGCAAATGTTACCGACTCTGAATATCACCTTCAACAATCCCTTAGCGACTGCTCTGCCCCTGTATCTATAAGGACTGATCTGGTCAGCCTAGTGCTTCCTTTTTTTGGTGTCATCAAAATAATCATCTGTAATTATTCGTATTGCACGGTGAAGCATGTACATGTACAAGCGTTGCATATCTGGGGCATATGGAACCATAAATTGAAAATGAAATGTTTGGATTAGGTTCCTGACGACCTTGAGTATTGGTGCCACAGTGACTATAATGAGTTAAGCACTTTAAACAAAATTTTGTTTTGAGCACTTGTTTAGAGTGTTCTCTTTCTGTGTTTACTGCTCTGCATCTGCCATCTTGTCAACGTGAAGCTTCGTAGCCCTGCATTCAAGGCATTGCAAGACTGGGAACAAAAACTTTGTTCCAGGTCTCTTGCAAAAAATGATGACCAGGGTCGGGTTGTTCAAAGCCCGATTAAGCTAACCCAGGGTTAGTGAGAATTTTCTTTTCAGTTTTGTAACTTTTTGGTTAGGTAATCTGTTTAATATATTGTTTGCCCTTCAGTTTTGAGCTGTAGTAATCTAAAACTACACCAAACGTTAGAGGTGAAAGACATTTTTAAACAAGAAAAAGGAATGCCTCGGTTAACGTTTTATCCTGGGTTACTAACGTTAACCGGCTTTCGAACAACCCGGCCCAGCTTAATGAAAAACTAAATCTTGACCCTAAGACTATTTTTCTTAGCTACAACCCTGGGGTGACTAGGTACGTTAAAGGTATTACAGTTCAAAAAACACCTGTCTAGCAACTTACATTGTATAGTGAGTGGGCTTGACATACATGTAAGGTACATTCCTTATCTGATGCACCAACCACTCCACTTTGTTATCTCCTTAAAAAATTATTTAATTTATTTTATAAGCAAGCATACATGTAAGTCATTGAAAAATCCTTCATTACAATTTTATTTTAAAAAGATCATACTTAGTTCCTATTAACTGAGCAGACCAACTTAGCTCGACTAATGAGATGTTTATTATATGGCAAACAACAACAATTAAATTTGATTAATGTAACTAATAATAACTGTGGCTTATACTAGTTGATTTACAGTATTTTGCTTGTGAACAGCAATGAGCAGAACTTAAAACTGCCAAAGTTTCTCATTCTCTTTTAAGTTACTTTTTTCCCTCTCATCAGGCTTTTTTGCACTTGCACTAACATTTTTAGAATAAAAATAGTTGTCAATATTTTGGCAACTTTTTTACCACAAAAAGTTACCAAGTCAAATTGATTTCAGTCAATCAAATTCGTGAATTCAGTAGTTTCCAGCCCTTGTGAGGCAGTCAGCCATGTATCAATTAAAAGCATATTTAATCAGTTCTATGTGTTTAATATGTTAAGTTTGTTTCTCCCTCTGTTCAGCGTGACTGTCCCACGGTCATCCCTACTCTCACCATACAGATTCAAGCCTCACAGACGAGCTAGTTTTGATCCTACTGATGCAGTGAGCTTGTCGTCACACTGCCTGGCTGGATGGGAAAGTTCTAAACCCACGGTCATCCCAATGCCATCATCGCTAGATCTAAGGACATCACTTCACAAGTCCCGCACCACTCTGGTCAGTGATACATTGATGGAAATTATAATTACGAAGTATGAAGTACGATTATATGTGTACAAATACATGTACAGTGTAAGGTGCACATGTGCTTGCAATTTTAACCCCGAGTTGTTGTACACGTAGCTCTATCATAAAGTTAACAGACTTTTGAAAGACTAGCAGAAAAGAAGGCTTGCTTTCATTTTTGTTATACTTATATCACCTTGTTCCCCGACCTGGAAAAGTATTATGTGCGATGTCAATGAACTTTTTATGAATTATGTTGTGAAATTTACCAAGAAAGAGTAAGAGATTTCTGGAAGAAGTGAACCTTGTAAAGTGTCCCCTTGAGGGAGTGTTTTTAACTATGTGTTAGGTTGTTTATGTAAACCCAATCACAACATCAATATCAGTGATAGTCTAGTTAATTAAGCCAATAAGGTTGCCCCCAATACACTTTTTTTGGCAGTGAGGCTTTGAGGACACTAGCCTGGGTGCCAGAGGTTTTTCTTGCGCAGTTTCCAGTGTCTGTCATGTCTCTATTGTGACCCTATTGTGACTATTTTCTCGCAGCTTCGCTGCTCGTGCAGTGCCAACAGTCTTCGGCCGCCATTTCCATCCGCCGCGAGAGAAAAACCTCTGGTACCCAGGGTATGAGGACACAAACAAAGGGAATTGAATGACCATGTTTATTCATTTCTTTTGTTTGTGTACTGTATCAAAAGTGTTTTAAATTATTGACTTTGCAGTACTAAATGCATTAACACAAAGCGTTTTTATCTGATAGGATGCATCTCGAGCTGGACGCTTTCCCAGTTCCACAGCTAAGAGCACAGAGGACTTATTGAACACCAGCCATTCACTCAGATATGGACTTCAAGTGTTAGAAAGAGAACGCAGAAATGAGACCTCTCAACCAGCCCATACCACTCCTTATCCTATCCTCTGATGAACATGTAACAACCCCATGTCTTTCTTTCTGCCCTCTAAATTACAGTATTCCTTCTTGTGTGTCATCGTAACAAAATAATTTTTTACATTGATTTTTTTTTTTCAACTTTTGCTTCTGTCATCATTATAAAGGAATATATTTATGATAAATTGATTGTAGAGAAATAAATTTTGATACAAAGTACACTGTCTTTTATTCAAATTGGTGTATTCATCAACCTGACTGAAATTAAGTTTATTGTACATAATGAAATGTGTTGAATCTTTTCCTGTATCCCTTCTTTTCCCAGTGGGTTTTCTTATACATGGTTCTTGTTATTTTTTTTTTTTTTTTCATTTTTTTAAACTGTTTAGAGGTTTCATTTGATTTTGAGATCAAAACATCATTTCTAGTCTAGTACAAGCTTTTTAAAAATTTAAAAATGCATTTTGTATATTTCTTCAGTTCATTCCTATGCAGTAGGCGGTGTACAGTGGATTGTTTACAAATCTATGTTTAAACCCAGGCCATGTTTTACAAATATTCAAAGGCACTATTTTCTCCAGTCCATGTTTTTCAAATCCAGTCTGCAGGAGTCCAGTCCAATGCATTCAGTTTCTCACTCAACAGAAATCCGATCCCCCATTTTGATGTCAAGTGACTAGCACGTGAAAAGAGGATATGCAGTGACTTGCAGCATTCCTATGTATCAAAACGATGTATCAATAAACCACTTTTATAATGACGTGGCACGGGTTGAACGTGGCAGTTGCCTTGTTGTAAAACATTACAAGGAATGTCACGCAATCTTTTCGCTGATAGAACGTGGTCTAGAGTACAGAGTTAGTATATTTGTACTATCGCGAACTAATTCCGACAAACCTATTTCTGACCGGAATACCTATACATTTAACCAGTTTATCGTTAAGCTCTCATTGATGGCAATGGTTTTGATAAGAGAATTACACGTCAAAAAGTAGACATATTTGACAGTTCAAAAAAAAACATGAAAAAATCGCACGCGAATAAAGATTAGTAATCACATGATGTTTATAAACGTTACGCAAGTCTTTCAGTTTGCAGTCTGGATTTGTTGCACACCTACTTTTTGGACAGACGTTTCCAGCGCTTTGTTCTGATAGTTCATCACAAGCAGCGATTCTCAAGCTCCGCGTCCTCTCCTGGTCTGGTCGTTACAAACTGACTGGGACTAAAAGTGCTTGTGTAACGCCAGGCGGTTTTTCTGCGGATCGCGCGGGTACTCACTGGATTACTTCCTTGCACGTTGAGGTAAGGAAACTTAGAGCAGTACTTAAATAACTGAAAATACTGCAATGGCTGTGAACTTTGTAGTGGGTCCCTTCTATCCGTTTGCGGGAAAAGAAGCCAACAGGTCAGTCACTTT
>JAHPZR010054544.1:7500-10000 GCA_019787425.1 Platygyra sinensis | reverse complement strand
AAGCAGTGTGGTAAATGCTTTACTAAGGCTGGAGGTCTAAAGCAACACGCGTTGGTGCACTCAGGAGAGAAGCCTTTTAAGTGCGATCATTGTGGCAAGTGTTTTAGTCGAACAGGGGGTTTAAAGGCACACACAAGAATACACACGGGAGAGAAGCCCTTTAAATGCCACAAGTGTGAAAGGTGTTTCAACTGTTTAGCAACTCTAAAGAAACATGACAGAACACACACCGGTGAGAGACCTTATAAATGTAACTTGTGTGGCAAGTGTTATACTGTGGAAGGAAGTTTAAAGGAACATGAACGCACGCACACAGGCGAGAGGCCTTTTGGATGCAACCGGTGCGGGAAGTGTTTTAACCGGCGAAGATATTTGAAGTTGCATGAAAGAACACACACGAGAGAAAAACCTTTTAAATGCAACCTCTGCGCCTGGTCATTTAGTGATCAAGGACATTTAAAGCGTCATCAGGTTGTTCACAACAGAGAAAAGCCTTTCGAATGTGACTTTTGTGGCGAGCGTTTTCGACATGTTGGAACGCTTCTGAAACATAAAACAGTTCATACCGGGAAGAAACCATTTGTTTGTAGCCAGTGTGGGAAGTCCTTTGCTAGAAAACCGACTTTAGAGGATCACGAACGAACACACACAGGCGAGAAGCCTTACAAATGCAATTTCTGTGGTAGGTGTTTTTTTCGCGCAACCACTTTAACCGATCACAAAAGAACTCACACAGGCGAAAAACCTTACAAATGCAAGCATTGTGGCAAATGTTTTCGCCACACAGGAACTCGAAGGAAACACGAAGCAACACACACAGCAGAGAAGACTTTTGAATGTGACTTGTGCGGCAAACGTTTTATTCTGTTACCCAATTTAAAACAGCATCAAAAAACTCATTCGGATGAGAGGCCTTTTGAATGCAAGGAGTGTGGCAAATGCTTCAAGCAGTCAGCATTCTTAAAGACACATACAAGAGCGGTGCATGCAGGAGAAAAGCCTTATCAATGTAACCTGTGCGGGCAACGTTTCGCCTATAACAACAAGCTAACTTTGCATAAAAGAAGAAAGCACACAGGCGAGAAACCTTTTAAATGCAGTCGTTGTGAAAAGTGTTTTAGTGACTCGTGGAGTCTGAAAGAACATGAGAAAACACACACGGGCCAGAAGCCCTTTGAATGCAAAACGTGTGGCAAGCACTTCACTCAAGCAGGAGGTCTTCAGCAGCATTTAAAAATACATATGGGAGAGAAACCTTATAAATGTAGTTATTGTGGAAAGTGTTTTAGAGCTTCATATACTCTTACGTTACATAAAAGACAACACACAGGCGAGAGACCTTGTGAATGCAAGATGTGTGGCGAACGTTTTGCAACTTTAACGACTTTAAAGGGGCACATTAAAAGAACACACAACGCAGTTAACACAGATAAAAGCGAGGAAGGCGCCTGCTACAGCATTTCAGAACTTCTGAACCAGCGTAAAAAAACAAAAACAGACGAGAAGCGTTTTGAATGTACTTTTTGTGAAAAGTGTTTTTCTAACCCCTGGAGTCTTAAGGAACATAAAAAAGCACACTCTTTTGAATGCAAAACGTGTGGCAAGTCCTTTTGTCGGGCACAAGGTCTTCAACAACATATGAAAATACATACGGGAGAGAAACCTCATAAATGCAGTTATTGTGGAAAGTGTTTTAGAGCTATTTATACTCTTCGGATACATAAAAGACAACATACCGGGGAGAAACCTTGTGAATGCAAGATGTGTGGCGAATGTTTTGCAACTTTAACGAGTTTAAAACGGCACATAGAAAGAACACACAACGCAGTGAAGACGGAACCAAGCGAAGATGGCTGCTTCAGTATCGCTGAACTTCTGAGCCAGCGAAAGAAAACAAAATTAGTCAAGAAGCGTTTTGAATGCAACCAGTGTGGCAAGTGTTTTGCAACTGCAACGACCCTGAAGAAACATAAAACAGAGCATATCGTAGTGAAGCAAGAACCGAGCGACGATAACAGTTGTCTAAGTATCCCTGAAATTTTAAAAGACATTGGAAAAAACAAACGAAAATGAAAATTTTCAACGTGTCCCCTAGAGTAACTGTTTAAGAGGAAAACAAAACTTCAGGGCATGTTCTTGAAAGGGAACTGAACAGAGTTTTAAGTAACGGTGTGCGAATACAAGAATAAGCGCGCCACCACAACTTGCGCGCTCCACTGATGCTCTCTTGCGTTGCTAAATCATTCTCGTTCCCAGAGCCCGCGCTCCTTTTGGTCAGTACCATGATCGCGACCAATTTTCGGGGCATGCGCAAAGTAATCGTTTCGCATTCTTAGCCAATCAGATTTGTTAGACTTAATACTGAGCATGCGCGGAGTGACTGGAAGTCCGTGAATCGTTAGCCTCTATTCGGATGGGTTTATAAGTAAGTTAATGGCTCGGGAAAAACACTAGAAAAGAGGAAAGCCATAAACTAATGCACCTGTCACGGTAAACCCCT
>JAHPZR010054544.1:0-2500 GCA_019787425.1 Platygyra sinensis | reverse complement strand
GTGGCAATTTTCTAGTTTTATGCGGAAAAATGCCCCAAGGATGCGGAGGATGCGGAAGTAGGCGAATTATGCGGATCCGCACCACCGCATCCTGTCAGATGCCCTGCATAATACACCTCTTTTACCCCCCAAAAATTTGCATATAGGCATTGTTTTAGATTACTCTTGGGACATGTTCATGTCCCACCTGAGAAATTGCAAACAATGAGTATGCAAAATTTTGGGGGGTTGAAGAGGTGCATTATGGTATTGTGCAAGTAGTGAATATTATGCCATTGGATTTTAATACATACATACATACATACATACATAGATAAATAACTAAATAACTAACTAAATAAATAAATAAATAAATATTTAATAAAATAAATAAATAAATAAATAAATAAGTAAGTAAGTAAATAAATAAATAAATAGAAATTAATAATGGTAATTGAACTAAGTGGAGTGCAATTTGGTCTGAAATCATACGCGTGATTTCAAAATCGAACGAGCGCGCAGCGCGAGTTCAATTTGAAATCACAAGTATGATTTCAGACCAAAATTGCACTCCACTCAGTTCAATTACCACTTTATTAAATCCATTTTGAAATCGCCCAAATACAGGACTTGGCCAATTCAAATATTTTATTGATGCAGAACTGAGGCGGTTTTTAAATAAAAAGCGGAACCGGAAACGCTTTTACTTCAATACGCAATAGAGCAGCGCGCGACCTTTAATCAAGTTGCGCGCGCGCGCTATTTTTGGTTACTAGAAAGTTCTACTGTATCGCAAGCGCTCACGAGAGCGCCGCGACAGCCCGCAAGTGTTGTTACATCCATTTTGAAATCGCCCAAATACAGGACTTGGTCGATTCAAATATTTTAATTAGATGCAGTACTGAGCTGGTTTTTAAATAAAAAGCAGAACCGGAAACGCTTTTACATCAAAATTTGTAATAGAGCAGCGCACGACCTTAAAATTAAGTTGTACGTGCGCGCTATTTTTGGTTACTAGAAAGTTCTACAGTGTAGCGCAAGCGCTCACGAAAGCGCTGCGACAGCCCGCAAGTTTGAAGTGTAACTTCCTCATTGGCTGGAAAAATGATGTGATTTAGAGCAAAAAATGGTGCAATTTGGGAATAAATTGCACCAATTTGAGCCAATCAGATTACAGGGACCACCAGTGATTTCAAAATGGATTTAATAAATAAATAAAAAGTGTAATGATAAAATCTCCAGTCAAGGGATAAGGAATTAGGAAAGAAAAGAAAAAAAAAAAGAAAAAACTAACTATACTTTGGCTTAAGCATGATACCCGACATAGCCAATCAAACCCAGTTGAACTGAGTTTCAATAGAACTCAATCAGTTGAGTTGGATTGAGTTTGTCAATCAAGCAAAATCAAACTCACACATGTATATTAAATTAACATAATTTAAGAATCAACTCAATTAACCTCTTGATTTTTTTGCAAAACTGGATGGTGTAGTTGAAAATAAATTGTAACAAGTTTAAGGCTTGAGTAGTTTACTCCTGCATAGTCATTCGAACCAATCAAACTGTATGTTAACTGAACTCAATCAAACTGAATTGAACTCAGTCCATGGATTGAATTTGATTGAATTTGGCAATAGAACCCAGTCAAACTAACTCTTGATTTTTGGTAAAACTGATGTTGAAAATCAATAACACGTTTTCCGAGGCTCGAGCTGCTTCAGTGGTAACTTGTGTTTTGTGTGTTTTTGAAACCACATAACAAGGTTGAGATCCAATCAACCAAAATTTCTGGGCTGAGGTTAAAAAATTTCTTTGTGGGGAATAGATTGTGACAGGCCCAGACAGTTTCATTCCATTCTACTCCCAACAAGTTTTGGGTTAATTTAAAAATGGAGGATGTTTGATCACTGTTGCTTTTGTTAGAGCTAGATGACCATTTCAACAGTGATATATTCAATGATATTGTAGTGAGCTGTTTCAAGCGTAGAAATGTAACCTATTTAATGGGCTATTTTGAGCAAACCATCTCCTGAGATATTTTCCAAATGAGTTGATTAACACTTCTTTCAAAATTAATGATGAAAATGATATTCCAAATTCTCTGGGGAAATACATCGTTTTTAACAGCCAAAAGTGGGCGTGTTTAAAAGACGAAATGGCGAAATGGCGAAATGACGAAATAGCGAAATAGCGAAATGGCGAAATGGCAAAAATGACGAAATGACGAAATGGAACTAAAGACAAGAGCCAAAGTTATAAGGTATCACTGTTCCACTGAAATCTGTTGCCGAATTTATTTTGTGGATTATTCGACACAAATAAAAGAAACACCTTTCGGTAATTTCGATTCCAGTCTCCCTCTGTAAACAGGGCGCAGATTGACTCCTAGGATATTCCTCATCAAAATGCGGCGCTATGGGAAGGAAACGATTTGTTTATCTCGTTTTTACTGTCGGGCAGCGGCTATGACGTTATGCTTTGAGCTCCAGCAATCACATGAAATGGATTATGAAAGCGAAAC
>JAHPZR010054543.1:17500-22523 GCA_019787425.1 Platygyra sinensis | reverse complement strand
GTCCGGATGTAAAGAGCAAAGCAATTGCTGGACCATCTACCAAGAGTTTGAATGAGCCATGGAGGTAAGCCAACCTCGGCTGCTGTTGTAGCTGCCCCGATTCGAAAGCTGTGAGAGGCATAAAGCTCTGTTGGAATGTGTAGGTGTTTGAGATGAAGATGAAGTGTTGAGGTGACTTGGGCTCTGGTGAGGTAGAGGCCAGACTGGAATATGTAGAAGGGGCCATCTGAATTCAAGGGGTGATGGGCCATGTATTTTTTAATTGCACGAACTGCACAGACGGAGTGGCCTGATGGGGCAATCAGGAGGGAGCAACCTTGGCGATAAGGGTCTGTTTTGGAGCACTTCAAGTGTAGACTTAAGGAGCCATCCGAGTTAAAGGATATATCGCTGGCACTGAGGTGTTACGGTACATTGAAGTGAGAGGTAGAAGGTGAAGTGAACTCACTTGATCGTAGGAAAGCGATGAAGGCCAGTGTGAAGGCAGACCAAAGCATGAGTTTGTCACGCGGAAGGATGTCAGGTGCTTGTGCCAATTTGGACTTGAGTTTCCAAAGAAGGGACATGGTGATGGGAAGGCGGCATTTGGAGGAGAAGCCCACACTGCGTTTGATGCCCCGCAGGAGTAGATGGAGTAATGGGGCGTCCTGGAATGGGTCAGGGAGGCTGTTCTCAATTTGGAAGAAACGAATGCTGGCCATGTACAAAATTTCACGCACATCAAAGTGCAATGTCTGCTTATGTAAATGTTTTTCGTGACTTGAACACGAGCATTGACAGTTAATAAACCTAGTAAAAGCGCGAGTTGCAGTATAGCGTGACTTAAGGAATGAAACATAAATGTGATCTCCATGAAACGCTACAAGTTGTTAACTCTATTTTACAAGTAAAATTACCATATACGTTTTTAATTTTAGCCAGTTTTGACTTATTTGAATTTTTCGGCTGCCATTTTGGAGAAGGGTCTATTACATGCAGCAGATGCAAAGTGCAGGAAGACAAGTGTAAGCAAGTCATGATTTGTTTTGGGTTACTTCTGACTGGATGAAAAAGTGGCGCAAGTTGTAAAGCTAATCATGTAGTATAGATGAAGTAAATAAACCAACCTTTTTCAACACCCAAGTGAAAACCACTCTAACATGTAAATTATTTTTGATTTCATTTTTGTACAGAACTCAATAAAAAGGAAATTGATGTCGTCATAGTACCAAAGGGTGATTACTGTGTGGTAAGTAACTGGGTTGGCGGCAATAGTATAACTGTCTTAGATAGTGCCAGCTAAATATAATTAAATTGTTTATATTTTATATCTGTGGTTTCCTGGTAACTGAATTTTTTGTGGTACCGTTTTTTTTAGATCCATGAGCCTAAATTGAAAGTAGACCTCACAAAGTATCTGGAGAATCACAAATTCTGGTTAGTTTGTGTGAAATATAATGCAGTTAAATGTAATTTAACGGAGCTACAAATGTAACAATTAGGAGCGCAAGTTTACCCGCGCGGGAAGTGGTTTGTTAGATATGCTCAAGCGCCAGGATTCCTCATGTTCTTGGTCCATAGGGCATTGTAGCAGTTTTTGTTGGAGTTTTAGTCAGCGTTTTTATGAGTGTTAGCATTTCGCCTATCATTAGTAATAAAGGATTTTTATTTCTAATGAACAGCATTCAGCAGTTACATTCAGTTGGTAACAAAGCATTTACTCTGCCTAAAACAAATGTTTAGAAATAGTGTCTACTTTGTGCCATCTTACGTAAAGTGAGGAAATGTTTAAATGAAAATACTATTGTGTTATTTCGTTACAGGTTTGATTATGCCTTTGACGAGAATGCAAATAATGAATTGGTATACAGGTCGGGCCATTGTATCTTGAATAAATTTTAACTTTTCTGTTTTTATTTGAAATTTGAATCATTCTGACTAACACTTTTATCACTTTGTATGATTATGTCTCAGATATACAGCAAAGCCACTTGTTGACACAATTTTTAACCAGGGAATGGCAACATGTTTTGCATATGGCCAGACGGGCAGTGGAAAAACTCATGTAGGTAGCATGTTATAACTTTATTGTGTTTTTTTTTCTTAATATTTGGTCTTAAATGAATTGTAAAGTGCTATTGATCAAATTATGTAAATAGTGCAAGGAAAGTTATTTAAAATTATTATAATTATACATGATATAACATGATATAACATGATATATTATATGTAATGAAGCACTCGAGATACAACAATGCTACTCAGGGTTTGACAAAGGTACCACAAGAAGAAGAATGTGACTGTAGTAAGGATATGGTCGTCAGAAGGAGCTCAAGATTTTAGTGTAGTCCAGTTGTGTGAGAAATAACAGTGCTATATTTCCGTTTTCATGACAATGTACTAAATATATATTGTGTTGTGCTAGAAAATATCCATACCCCTCCCACTGAAGGTTTTTTAAATTGAACCCCCACCCGACCCCTCCGGAAATTCCATTTTAGTGTCATACTTTCGTTCAAAAAATTGGACACATTGCTTATGTGTGCTTACTTTACAGACCATGGGTGGTACATTCAGTGGGAAGCAACAGGATTGTACTAAAGGAATTTATGCACTGGCAGGTTGGCCTTATTAATTGTTAAAATACTCAAAAAGTGTACTGTACTTCAGGGACATGGAAGTAAAAAGACGGAGTTTGTGAAACAGAAATTTGAGACAGCAAGTTCAGTGAATTTTTTCGCTAATATTCTGCAAGGCCTTCTAACGGACCATTCCACTCGTGTAAAGTTTATTGTTGATAAGTTTTAAAGTTGCTTTTTAGTCCTTTTTCAGGACTCGAAATTAACGTTCGCAAAATGCGAGTGATTTTGATAAGCTGCGAGTGAGAAAAATATCCACTAGCAAACGTTTGCGAGATAGAATCGTCCTAGTCTCCCAAACATTTGGAAAGAATTTGCTAGTGGTCTCACCAATTTGCTAGTGGAAAAATTCTTACTAGCCAAACTTTGCAAGTGGACTGAAAAGTTAACTTTGAGCCCTGTTCTTCTACTTTCCTATAGCAACAGATTAGGGAATCATTCTCTGTAGTCTTATCAAATGTTAATGTCAATAAAAATGTTTCTAATAAAAACTGAGCTAATCAATGGAAATTTGAAACGCGTGCTAAGTTGTTCCAAATTTGAAAACCTAGACTTGTTTATCACTGAGTACACTTTTAAAACAAGGTTCATTTTCAATCACATTAATTTTGTCTTACAGCAACGGATGTGTTTAAATTGAACAAATCCACCAAACACAAAAACAAGGATCTTCTTATATCTGCTAGTTATTTCGAGATTTACGGCAGCAAGGTACGTTATTAGGGTTTACGCCAGTTTTGCTACCTGTCGAGTTCGCTGTGTTCGTGTTCGCTAAATACTCGCTTCCCGAAGGACAAGAGTTCGCTACCTCAGCCAGCCGAGTTTAACTCGGCAGTGGATGAAAGAACGAGGAGTAATCCATGTGCGTGAAGTCTTAGAGCTATATATTTTTGTTTCGCGAAGTTTTAATTTTATCGTTGGTAGAGAATGCGAATTAAATACATAGCGAACATGTACATGCAGGGAACTTTAACATACATGTAGCAAGCCCGACAGGTAGCGAAACTGGCTGTTGCCATTATTAGTTCTAAGCATTTTTTTGCTATTTTATAGCTTCTACATTTTGTCCAGTCAGCTTGACATTGCATCTTTTTACTTGTCAAGGTATTTGACCTGCTTAACAAAAGAAAAAGGTTAAGAGTTCTGGAGGATGGCAACCAACAAGTTCAGGTGGGATATTTATATAATCTCATCAATTCCATTTTTGATGCCCGATTCGCGGCATCTCCTAGCATCGATCTTTTCTACATGTGTTAAGACATTTCTTAACGGCACATGATTTTCTAACTAACCATTACCGCTGAGATTTCTGAGCTCGCCCAGTAAGTCAAGAGTTTAATTACTTTTTAGGTCTGTGAGCTGGAAGAAAAGATCGTGAACTCAGTACAAGACACTCTAAAGCTTATAGAGCTTGGTAATAAACTCAGGTAAGTGTGGAATGGAAATACGGTCAGTAAGTGACAAGCTAAAATGTCAAGCCGAAGTGGTGGCTTACAAGAGCTTAGATCATATTAAAATGGGCCAATTTATTTTTTCATTAGCATATGGTAACTGCAAAGACTTTCTCCATGTTTTAAGAGTTTTATTCACGTAAAAAGTCAATTTTAAGAAAAAAAACGGTGCTTCCCATTGAGAAATTTCCGTCTCTTTTACTGTCCAGGAATGCGATAATGTTACAACACCTTTATTATCCAATTTCTGCTTTATTGTCTGTCAAATGGTCGCTTACAAGAGGTTGAAAACAATAGAAAATTTCAAACTTTTAGCTCTAACAGTAGTCGCGGTGGCTTACGAGAGGTGGTCGCTTGTACAAGAGATTCCAAATACAGTGATTTGACTTGGAAACTTCTGGTATTTTGGAAATCTGCTCGTTGAGGAGAGGTAGTTGTTTACAAGAGGTGGTCGCAGCCGCAGGTTTGACTGTAGTCTCATCTGCAGATTCTCTCTCTCTCGCTTTAGATCAGGTGTTTCGCTTGGAAATAGGAATTTCTACCCCAGGCTATCTGGAAATTTACTTGCTTTGTCCTTCTCATGTTAAAAACAGAGCCTTCATCTGGTCACACTTACCTTCATAGCTCATTGGCAATTTTGCCTTGTAACATCATTCGCTAGTTAGACACCGTTAATGGCAGTTAACGATGCGATAGAGACTGTAAGTTAGAACATTAACATTTCTTACTCTTTTTGATAGGACATCTGGACAAACCTCAGCAAATCAGAACTCGTCCAGGTCACACGCTGTTTTCCAGATCATCTTGAGAAAGAGGTTAGATTGTTTGATAGTGTCAGTGTCTTTTTAATTTTTATGGGAGATGTTATGTTACTTAGTTGTTTAAATTGCTATAATAAATTTTGATTATATAATGTACATGTCTGTTCATAGAGGCTACAGGAAGGACGGCGGT
>JAHPZR010054543.1:0-12500 GCA_019787425.1 Platygyra sinensis | reverse complement strand
AACCAACACGTCGCAAACGCGGGCAGGGTGGCCAAACGCGCGCAACATGTTGTACTCAACAATGTTGCAATGAAATGCTGCAATCGTTTCAGTGGCCACTGACAAACGCGGGAGAAATGTGTAACCGTCGGGAAGCGCGGGAAAAATTATATCAGGATCGCTTAAACCCTCCTGATTGGCTGTACCAAAAAAAGACTGTTCCAATTGGCTTAAGTTAAGTGGAAGAGGTGCATGAAGGGGGAAGGGGAGGGAGGCTAGTGCGAGTTAGTCGTTTCTGTAAACACGAATGACTAGATAGTTACCTGCTAAATCTATCAGCGAGAATTTGCCATACAGTTGGCCTCCACCGCCGTCCTTCCTGTAGCCTCTATGAACAGACATGTACATTATATAATCAAAATTTATTATAGCAATTTAAACAACTAAGTAACATAACATCTCCCATAAAAATTAAAAAGACACTGACACTATCAAACAATCTAACCTCTTTCTCAAGATGATCTGGAAAACAGCGTGTGACCTGGACGAGTTCTGATTTGCTGAGGTTTGTCCAGATGTCCTATCAAAAAGAGTAAGAAATGTTAATGTTCTAACTTACAGTCTCTATCGCATCGTTAACTGCCATTAACGGTGTCTAACTAGCGAATGATGTTACAAGGCAAAATTGCCAATGAGCTATGAAGGTAAGTGTGACCAGATGAAGGCTCTGTTTTTAACATGAGAAGGACAAAGCAAGTAAATTTCCAGATAGCCTGGGGTAGAAATTCCTATTTCCAAGCGAAACACCTGATCTAAAGCGAGAGAGAGAGAATCTGCAGATGAGACTACAGTCAAACCTGCGGCTGCGACCACCTCTTGTAAACAACTACCTCTCCTCAACGAGCAGATTTCCAAAATACCAGAAGTTTCCAAGTCAAATCACTGTATTTGGAATCTCTTGTACAAGCGACCACCTCTCGTAAGCCACCGCGACTACTGTTAGAGCTAAAAGTTTGAAATTTTCTATTGTTTTCAACCTCTTGTAAGCGACCATTTGACAGACAATAAAGCAGAAATTGGATAATAAAGGTGTTGTAACATTATCGCATTCCTGGACAGTAAAAGAGACGGAAATTTCTCAATGGGAAGCACCGTTTTTTTCTTAAAATTGACTTTTTACGTGAATAAAACTCTTAAAACATGGAGAAAGTCTTTGCAGTTACCATATGCTAATGAAAAAATAAATTGGCCCATTTTAATATGATCTAAGCTCTTGTAAGCCACCACTTCGGCTTGACATTTTAGCTTGTCACTTACTGACCGTATTTCCATTCCACACTTACCTGAGTTTATTACCAAGCTCTATAAGCTTTAGAGTGTCTTGTACTGAGTTCACGATCTTTTCTTCCAGCTCACAGACCTAAAAAGTAATTAAACTCTTGACTTACTGGGCGAGCTCAGAAATCTCAGCGGTAATGGTTAGTTAGAAAATCATGTGCCGTTAAGAAATGTCTTAACACATGTAGAAAAGATCGATGCTAGGAGATGCCGCGAATCGGGCATCAAAAATGGAATTGATGAGATTATATAAATATCCCACCTGAACTTGTTGGTTGCCATCCTCCAGAACTCTTAACCTTTTTCTTTTGTTAAGCAGGTCAAATACCTTGACAAGTAAAAAGATGCAATGTCAAGCTGACTGGACAAAATGTAGAAGCTATAAAATAGCAAAAAAATGCTTAGAACTAATAATGGCAACAGCCAGTTTCGCTACCTGTCGGGCTTGCTACATGTATGTTAAAGTTCCCTGCATGTACATGTTCGCTATGTATTTAATTCGCATTCTCTACCAACGATAAAATTAAAACTTCGCGAAACAAAAATATATAGCTCTAAGACTTCACGCACATGGATTACTCCTCGTTCTTTCATCCACTGCCGAGTTAAACTCGGCTGGCTGAGGTAGCGAACTCTTGTCCTTCGGGAAGCGAGTATTTAGCGAACACGAACACAGCGAACTCGACAGGTAGCAAAACTGGCGTAAACCCTAATAACGTACCTTGCTGCCGTAAATCTCGAAATAACTAGCAGATATAAGAAGATCCTTGTTTTTGTGTTTGGTGGATTTGTTCAATTTAAACACATCCGTTGCTGTAAGACAAAATTAATGTGATTGAAAATGAACCTTGTTTTAAAAGTGTACTCAGTGATAAACAAGTCTAGGTTTTCAAATTTGGAACAACTTAGCACGCGTTTCAAATTTCCATTGATTAGCTCAGTTTTTATTAGAAACATTTTTATTGACATTAACATTTGATAAGACTACAGAGAATGATTCCCTAATCTGTTGCTATAGGAAAGTAGAAGAACAGGGCTCAAAGTTAACTTTTCAGTCCACTTGCAAAGTTTGGCTAGTAAGAATTTTTCCACTAGCAAATTGGTGAGACCACTAGCAAATTCTTTCCAAATGTTTGGGAGACTAGGACGATTCTATCTCGCAAACGTTTGCTAGTGGATATTTTTCTCACTCGCAGCTTATCAAAATCACTCGCATTTTGCGAACGTTAATTTCGAGTCCTGAAAAAGGACTAAAAAGCAACTTTAAAACTTATCAACAATAAAACTTTACACGAGTGGAATGGTCCGTTAGAAGGCCTTGCAGAATATTAGCGAAAAAATTCACTGAACTTGCTGTCTCAAATTTCTGTTTCACAAACTCCGTCTTTTTACTTCCATGTCCCTGAAGTACAGTACACTTTTTGAGTATTTTAACAATTAATAAGGCCAACCTGCCAGTGCATAAATTCCTTTAGTACAATCCTGTTGCTTCCCACTGAATGTACCACCCATGGTCTGTAAAGTAAGCACACATAAGCAATGTGTCCAATTTTTTGAACGAAAGTATGACACTAAAATGGAATTTCCGGAGGGGTCGGGTGGGGGGTTCAATTTAAAAAACCTTCAGTGGGAGGGGTATGGATATTTTCTAGCACAACACAATATATATTTAGTACATTGTCATGAAAACGGAAATATAGCACTGTTATTTCTCACACAACTGGACTACACTAAAATCTTGAGCTCCTTCTGACGACCATATCCTTACTACAGTCACATTCTTCTTCTTGTGGTACCTTTGTCAAACCCTGAGTAGCATTGTTGTATCTCGAGTGCTTCATTACATATAATATATCATGTTATATCATGTTATATCATGTATAATTATAATAATTTTAAATAACTTTCCTTGCACTATTTACATAATTTGATCAATAGCACTTTACAATTCATTTAAGACCAAATATTAAGAAAAAAAAACACAATAAAGTTATAACATGCTACCTACATGAGTTTTTCCACTGCCCGTCTGGCCATATGCAAAACATGTTGCCATTCCCTGGTTAAAAATTGTGTCAACAAGTGGCTTTGCTGTATATCTGAGACATAATCATACAAAGTGATAAAAGTGTTAGTCAGAATGATTCAAATTTCAAATAAAAACAGAAAAGTTAAAATTTATTCAAGATACAATGGCCCGACCTGTATACCAATTCATTATTTGCATTCTCGTCAAAGGCATAATCAAACCTGTAACGAAATAACACAATAGTATTTTCATTTAAACATTTCCTCACTTACGTAAGATGGCACAAAGTAGACACTATTTCTAAACATTTGTTTTAGGCAGAGTAAATGCTTTGTTACCAACTGAATGTAACTGCTGAATGCTGTTCATTAGAAATAAAAATCCTTTATTACTAATGATAGGCGAAATGCTAACACTCATAAAAACGCTGACTAAAACTCCAACAAAAAACTGCTACAATGCCCTATGGACCAAGAACATGAGGAATCCTGGCGCTTGAGCATATCTAACAAACCACTTCCCGCGCGGGTAAACTTGCGCTCCTAATTGTTACATTTGTAGCTCCGTTAAATTACATTTAACTGCATTATATTTCACACAAACTAACCAGAATTTGTGATTCTCCAGATACTTTGTGAGGTCTACTTTCAATTTAGGCTCATGGATCTAAAAAAAACGGTACCACAAAAAATTCAGTTACCAGGAAACCACAGATATAAAATATAAACAATTTAATTATATTTAGCTGGCACTATCTAAGACAGTTATACTATTGCCGCCAACCCAGTTACTTACCACACAGTAATCACCCTTTGGTACTATGACGACATCAATTTCCTTTTTATTGAGTTCTGTACAAAAATGAAATCAAAAATAATTTACATGTTAGAGTGGTTTTCACTTGGGTGTTGAAAAAGGTTGGTTTATTTACTTCATCTATACTACATGATTAGCTTTACAACTTGCGCCACTTTTTCATCCAGTCAGAAGTAACCCAAAACAAATCATGACTTGCTTACACTTGTCTTCCTGCACTTTGCATCTGCTGCATGTAATAGACCCTTCTCCAAAATGGCAGCCGAAAAATTCAAATAAGTCAAAACTGGCTAAAATTAAAAACGTATATGGTAATTTTACTTGTAAAATAGAGTTAACAACTTGTAGCGTTTCATGGAGATCACATTTATGTTTCATTCCTTAAGTCACGCTATACTGCAACTCGCGCTTTTACTAGGTTTATTAACTGTCAATGCTCGTGTTCAAGTCACGAAAAACATTTACATAAGCAGACATTGCACTTTGATGTGCGTGAAATTTTGTACATGGCCAGCATTCGTTTCTTCCAAATTGAGAACAGCCTCCCTGACCCATTCCAGGACGCCCCATTACTCCATCTACTCCTGCGGGGCATCAAACGCAGTGTGGGCTTCTCCTCCAAATGCCGCCTTCCCATCACCATGTCCCTTCTTTGGAAACTCAAGTCCAAATTGGCACAAGCACCTGACATCCTTCCGCGTGACAAACTCATGCTTTGGTCTGCCTTCACACTGGCCTTCATCGCTTTCCTACGATCAAGTGAGTTCACTTCACCTTCTACCTCTCACTTCAATGTACCGTAACACCTCAGTGCCAGCGATATATCCTTTAACTCGGATGGCTCCTTAAGTCTACACTTGAAGTGCTCCAAAACAGACCCTTATCGCCAAGGTTGCTCCCTCCTGATTGCCCCATCAGGCCACTCCGTCTGTGCAGTTCGTGCAATTAAAAAATACATGGCCCATCACCCCTTGAATTCAGATGGCCCCTTCTACATATTCCAGTCTGGCCTCTACCTCACCAGAGCCCAAGTCACCTCAACACTTCATCTTCATCTCAAACACCTACACATTCCAACAGAGCTTTATGCCTCTCACAGCTTTCGAATCGGGGCAGCTACAACAGCAGCCGAGGTTGGCTTACCTCCATGGCTCATTCAAACTCTTGGTAGATGGTCCAGCAATTGCTTTGCTCTTTACATCCGGACTCCCTCGTCTATTCTTACAGACAGTACCAGGCCTGTTAGCCAATGGCTGCTGCAGGAAACACTAGCTAGTCTGGAAACCCTCAGGAAGGATGTGTCGAAGTTATTTGACATAATAATATTACTAATGTCTTTTAGGCAGCATTTTGGGACTTAATTTGGGTTGCACCACCTGTCACTAGCTTCGCACGTAGCAGGCTGGGTGGGACCCTTGACCCCACCTTAGGGCTTAAACTTATATCTATCCGTGGTGTGGCATGCGCCAACCACTCGTTCTTGGCCTCATCCCTTATTACCAGGTGTTTGGTACGCGCCCACACATGTTGGCTCATCCATCTACTTGCGAGG
Source organism: Platygyra sinensis (assembly GCA_019787425.1). NCBI lineage: Eukaryota > Metazoa > Cnidaria > Anthozoa > Scleractinia > Merulinidae > Platygyra > Platygyra sinensis. The sequence goes on along the minus strand of JAHPZR010054543.1, from coordinate 6,786 downwards.
GGTTTGTTGGTGCTACCACCCCTATTTCCATTGTACCTATTTATCCAGGGTGTTGTTACTGCCACCCTTAGATTTGGCTAGGGAGCACCCAACAACCTTAGTCCCATTACTGCCAACATGGTTTTCAACTTTATTGTGTGTTACATATGTAGGGACCTTTCCCAAGTTGTTAACCAGCCACTAGAAAGAACAACTTTACTTTCAGAAACCCTTGCAAAGTTTTCCGCATTTCAGGGTTATTGTAATAGCAGCTGAAGAAAATGTAGTGTAACAAATTGAAAAATGTAACAGACGGTTGTATTGACTGGGGGTAGGCATTATACCCCCGTCATACTGTTAGCAGTCAGTACAATAAAAAATTGTTTGAATTTTCAAACTTACATTTTCTCCAGCTGATATTACACTTGAAAAACTGCTGAAAACGTTGACAGCAGGGTTACTAAAGTAAAAGGTGTTCTTTCTAGAGGCTGGTATACATTTTATTTTTATATTTTAACATAATACAGTGATATCTGAATTTGCGGCTGCCCATTTTGAAGAAGGGTCTATTAGTTTAAAGTTATTGATGGCGTCAAACCTGGATTTGTCTGTGTTCTTTGTGATTGGCTAATTGTCCGAGTCAAACACTGCAGGTTTTTCAGTTTTGGTTTTATGATCATAATCAATTGGAAAAAGACGCCTCTTCTGCAAATTGTGTAACTCAGTGTCTTTTATTACATTCAGTGAGTTGCTGTTTGCTTGCTGCTGTCATCACCCAAAATGCAAGAACAACAAAAAAATTGGATTTGACACAAAGAACTTATCTGAGATAAAAAAACCCCAAAAAAAATGGAAAAAAAAAACGATCAATAATAAACACCAGCAAGTATAAACTAAGTACACTTCTTGGACAATGGTCGTTTGCGGACACCACACACAAATCTGGTGGTCTCTCACCTAAATCAAAAAAAAATTAAAAAATTATTAAAGAGTCAATCTGTACAGCGACGTTACACAAATGATCAATGGGAGGATCCATGGGATAAAAAACCATAAAAATGTTCATTGTTACTTCCCACCAACATATGGGTCTAGGGCATTCAATTTTGCGGAATTCAATGAAATGAACACAGATTTACAACAGACCAAAACCCTCAGCAGGACATTGATGGAAAATAACTACATGAAAACACTTACTGGGTCTGACATTGTCAGCTCCTTTTAAAAAATCTAAATCTGCTTGGTAATCTCTATTGATTGAAATAAAAATGATCATTATTAGTTATAAAAATATTATTTTCATAATCTTTTTTTAACATTCCATGTCCTGTCAATGTGGTTAATAAAGATCAAGCAAAAACTATTAAGATCAAAAGTCATTATGCATTACACCAAATACCGAATCCGATATTATTTAAACAGCTCTGTCATGTTATTTTGATTTTATTGTGGCCACAAAAAAAAATTCTTTAATTGAAGGTAAACTACAAAAATATGGTTTGCTGAGACAGAAACAGGTCCATCTGATAGGTGCACAGAAAAAAAATGGAAAAATTTGCGGAAAAATTTGGCAATTGCATGTATGCGAAAGAAACGAAAGTGACGATTATGGGGAAAATGATGCCAAGATTATGCGGAAATTTCTAAAATAATACAAGTTGTTCCCTTGGGCTTTCTTCAAAACGTATAAAATGCACGTTAACATCTTACCAGAATTTAACTCCCTTCATGACAGTTTGACCTTTTGCTGCCATCGTCGCGACAGCTATTTCTTTGGTCAAGCAGTTTTTCCATAGTTTTTTTCCTGAAGCTAGTAACCAGGATCTAAATTGGATGAGAAAAACACTGGAGACCGGAAGTCGAAAAATAGAACCCAGGCCCTCCCCAGACGATGCATGGAACGCCTGAAGGTGATGTTTACGAACAAAAAGGCGTGTTTTGGTGGCTGTTTAGGGTGAATAAACCACTTCAAAATGATCAATCTCTCGCTATTTTGCTTCTGAGGATGGTAAGCACTGCTTCTCGCTTATGTGTAGAAATTCAGTTTTGTGCGGGAAAAATTGCCTAATAGGATGCGGTAGGATGCGGAACGTAGGCGGAATTATGCAGATCGCAGCACCGAATCCTGTCAGATGCCTGCAGAAAGACACCAAATAAATAACTAATAAACCATATAGGAGCAAATAGATGATAATAAGAAAAAAAAAAGATTATAACATGGATACAAATTGACACAATTAGGCTTAAATTTTTTAAAGATATGCAAGCCGCAAAGTGTCTTCTTTAAACTACCTGCAATTACATAGTAAGATACCTTACATTTGTATAAATTCCCAGTTTGGATTCCAGGATCCACTTCTTGTTGAAAGGGCGCAGTTTCATTTCCTTTGCTCTTGCTGTTTGCGCCTGTGGATAACCAATAACAGGTCATCACACATCAAGTTAAGGATTTCAAAAGGACCTTACATAGTCAGTCATTAAGACAGTAATCCTCACAGCCAATTCCCCCCCCCCTTTGAATTTAAAAACCAAGATATAGATCACACCCAAATTTTTTACTGGACATTGATTTTAAACATTGTGCTCATAACATCAGTGCTTACCCTTTTTTTTTTTTTCTTTCTCCACGGTCTTTTTAAACGCTAATCTCCTTTACCAATTAGGAGCGTTCTTCTGTTCACTAGAAAAAAAATGGGCCAGTAAAGGGTGATTTCCACTGGTCTGAGTGGAACAAAATAAGTGGAAAATGTTTTTTCTCACGACCACTGCTGGAGCCTGGGGAAGGGGTTAGGTCAAGCTGTGTACATGTAAGGGCGGGCAGCTGACTTTTGTGTGATCGCCATTGGCTTGACCTCCCACCCACCCACCCTAGAGTTTTTCAGTTGTTCATTTCGCTTCTGATTCGATTTTAGGCTTCATTTGATTCTGGCAAGGTTCATGTTCGTGAAACTTCAATGTAAACTTTTATATTTTGTGACAGCTGTTATTGTTGTGTGAATAAAGGTCAGGCTTGTGGTGGTCAGCTTGGGACATGGCTACCAGAGGTTGTGTGAGAAATTAATTTAACACAGTCTACAGTTACAGAAACTATCACAATGATGCGCTGAAATGATGAAAACTTTATAATTCGTAGAAACTAAACAACAGTGTGGAGGACCTTACAAACCTGGACATAAAAAAAGTTTTTAAAATTCAGACAAGGATTTTGAATGTATCTCCTACATACATGAGGTAATCAGAAGGATGGAGCTCTAATTTAAAAGTCACACAGTCACATAGTTACATGCCAAGTAAATGATTGATATATGCAGATTTACTAGTAGCAATGAAGTAAGTGACACACACAAATTGAAGACTCCACATACATGAAAATCCCTCCCTCTAAAAAAGAAAAATCTTTCAAGAACCAAAAATTAGTATATGTACATCACTCAGTGATCTTCGGTGTTTAAACAATCTGAGTGGTTCGCTAATCTCTGGCAATGAGCATTATTCAACCACCTACGACGGAATAAGCGTAAGCCAAACAAAAAACAAAAGGCAGTTTCCATGCAGAATTGAGAGGTCAATTTGGATATTGATTTTAATGGTTTCCTTCTGAAAATGTTGTTGAGATCACTTCCTGGGTAGATACAAAAACAATTATTCTTCTCAATCTCGGTGAATAGTGCAGGAAATCACCTTCGATTTCAAAGAATAATATGGTTAATATAATATACATATTTATAGATCGCCGTTTACTGTCTTAATTTTTAAACTGAAACACTGTACCTGGATAAGACTCTGCACTTATTTATTGTGCTACGGTGCCGCCGTGTGAGCTCACTATCATCATCATTAGCAAGGTTAAGTTCCATGGGACGTTCAACTTTGTTGAAAGACAAGGTAAATGATTTTTAAACGTCATTGACAAAGTTATGACAAAACAGTTGGAAATTATTTATTAATTGTAGAGTTTGAGAATTAACAACCCTGATGAGTGATGGACTTAGGCAAGGAGCACTGTTTGTGATTTTAATTTCTTGCATCTGAAGACCAGAAAAGGGAAAAAAATTAAAAAAAGTTAACAATTTCATGTAGCAGATTCAAAAACACCACTCAGTTTTTCACACACAAAATACTGTAGCGACAAATCTTGCGTACCAGCAAAGTTGAATTCCTCCACGTCTACCAGGCACCCTTCATGATGGGCCTATACGTTATGCATACACTGTAAACTTAATCATGTTCATTCCAGAATATTTAGCTCTTTATTAAATCCATTTTGAAATCACTGGTTATCCTAACGGCTTGCAATGTGATCGGCTCTCAGCGGTGCGAGTTATTCACGAATCGCACTATCTTTTGCTCTAAATCGCATCTTTTTCTCAGCCAATGAGAATGGGACAGTAAACAAAACAACCCAATCAGATTTTAAGGCTTTTTTAAACTGACCATCACATTGCAGGAAAATGAAAGACAAAAAAAGCCATTGTTTGGCAAATTTTGGCTAATAAAATGTGCGATTTCAAAATGGATCTAATAAAGTGGCAATTGAACTTCAGGTCGTGCAATTTTGGTCTGAAATCATACTTGTTATTTCAAATCGAACTCGCGCAGCTTGCTCGTTCGATTTTGAAATCACGCGTATGATTTCAGACCAAATTGCCACTCCAGTCAGTTCAATTACCATTAGTAATCAACCAATTGAAAGAAATATTTAATATGCTCCTTTGGTTAATTAAAGTACAAAGACGATACTGTAAACCTAGACGATACTGTAAAATATTTAATACACTCCTTTGGTTAATTTAAAAGTACAAAGACGATACTGTAAACCTTCGAAGGAAATCCATTGTCATGCCCCAGTATAACACTGAACGTTATAAAAATAGCTTTTTTAATAGATTAATTTTGAATATAATCTAGCTGTGTAAATATCCCATATGTATTTAATCAATTTAATATTTTTATTCATCTTAAGATTCATTGTAACTTTTTCTATCTATATATTTTCACTGTAACATCAGATATGTAATTTTATCGGATGCTTATAATCAAGACGTTATTATATTATTATTATTATTACTATTACTATTACTTTACTATTACTTATTAGTATTATTATTATTATATTATTATTCATTATTATTATTACTGTATTCAACTTATACCTTGTTAGCAGTTGGTGTTGTAGATATCCTTTTATTGATGAGTGGGTTTTTGTTTTGGTTGAACTACAAGAGTTGGATTGGGGCAAAGAATCTGATCGACTTCAATCTGCATTACAAAAAATATACAGCTACTGTCAGTAGTGATCACAGTCACGTACTTTAATGTATTAATGTTCAATAACAGTGTTTTTAATCCATCAAATATTTTCGCTTGCAAGCGATTGGTCAAAACATGTCACATGACTGAATATTCCTCAGCTAAAACTGGAGAAATCCGAGAATATTCACCCCTTTTCAAAACTGCGCACATTGCCAAAAAAGATTTGAAGGATAATTAACACTCCATTTGAGACAAAAAATATCCTCTGATTTTGTCTTGGATGTTGTCTGTTCCTTGTAGCTCAATTGTCTGTTCTGTCATAGCTCACAGTTTTTCCTTGAGCTATGCTCTTGGAAAGTGTTCCCTTCTTGGAACAGGTAATGTCTGCGGACATATATCCTAGCATAGTTTCGTGCCAAATGGAGGCCATTGTTTATTTTATCCTCATAAAATAAATTTAAATATATGTTGTGGTTTGAATTTTTTTTGTGGTTTAATTTTTTTTAAACCAGGTCAAAATTTTCAAACTGGGTTGAAATTTTATCAAACCAGATAGAAATTTCAAACCAGTTTATTATTTTTGTCAACTATCTATAAAAAAGCGAAAATAACTCTTCACATTCCTCTTCCTCACATTCCTCTGTCCTATTCTCTCCTTTCTCACTGAGTTCCTCCTGAGTTCTGCCAGCTACTTACCCCTTCCCCAAATATACTAATTAACAGCAGATTTCACTTTTTTTTTCTTTTTATCCCGTACTCACCAGGATTGAACGCCAACCTCTGGATCTGCTTCCCACTGTCATTACCACTTGGCCATGAAGCACTGGATGCAAGAGCCCTCATACTTGTTTTAATTATCAGTTCATCACCCAAGCCCCTCTCATATAAAATTTTAATTTATTCATAAATACAAATAAATTTTAATTTATTCATAATAAACTTTGTCTTAATTACTAAGAAGGTGCAATTCCAAATAAGTAGTAGGTGGACCTAATCACTAACCTGAGAGTTCAATCCAAACTACTAACTAAAGTCATATGCAAAGTTCCAGCCTAACATCAAAGCTAACCATTCTAATTAAGTGCTTATGCCTAATCACTAACTGAGTGCTTAACCCAAATTACTAAGTCACATGCTCACATTCTGCTCAAAATTGAAAATTAAACTGGTTTAAAAATTTCAACCCAGTTTTGAAAAATATGAACCAGTTTAAAAATTTAAACTGGTTTAACAAAAATTAAACCAAAAAATAAATTCAAAACCACAACAAATACAATCAGCCAATTAGCTGGTTTTATTCATATGGATCCTCCTCATCTAGATCACTAAACTGGAATTTGGTAAATATTATTCTGGTTTTCTAGCAGCTTGAGGAAAATTTGCTCTATTGAAAATATGCAATTCATTTTTACCTCTTTCCCTTTGTTTTCTCCATTCTCATACCACTCTACTGTAACACTCTTAGTGTCCAGGTTTACACCACTAATCATAGATGAGTGAAATGCGGCCTACATGTACAACAAAAAAAGTTCATTTACAGTAAACAATCCAAGT
>JAHPZR010054542.1:12500-20418 GCA_019787425.1 Platygyra sinensis | reverse complement strand
ATTCATTATTTGCATTCTCGTCCAAAGGCATATACTCATAACCTGGTAACGAAATAACCAACCAATAGTATGTTTCATTTGAAACATTTCCTCACTTTACGTAGATGGCAAAAGTAGACGCTATTTCTAAATTATTTTTTAGGGAGAGTAAATGCTTTGTTACCAACTGAATGTAACTGCTGAATGCTGTTCATTAGAAAATAAAAATCCTTTATTAATAATGATAGGCGAAATGCTAACACACATAAAAACGCTGACTAAAACTCCAACAAAAACTGCTACAATGCCCTAAGGACCAAGAACATGAGGAATCCTGGTGCTTGAGCATATCTAACAAACCACTTACCGCGCGGGTAAACTTGCGCTCCTAATTGTTACATTGTAGCTCCGTTAATTGCATTTAACTGCATTATATTTCACACAAACTAACCAGAATTTGTGATTCTCCAGATACTTTGTGAGGTCTACTTTCAATTTAGGCTCATGGATCTAAAAAAAACGGTACCACAAAAAATTCAGTTACCAGGAAACCACAGATATAAAATATAACAATTAATTATATTTAGCTGGGCACTATCTAAGACAGTTTATACTATGCCACCAACCCAGTACTTACCACACAGTAATCACCCTTTGGTACTATGACGACATCAATTTCCTTTTTATTGAGTTCTGTACAAAAAGGAAATCAAAAATAATTTACATGTTAGAGTGGTTTTCACTTGGGTGTTGAAAAAAGATTGGGTTATTTACTTCATCTATACTACATGATTAGCTTTACAACTCGCGCCACTTTTTCATCCAGTCAGAAGTAAACCAAAAACAAATCAGACTTGCTCACACTTGTCTTCCTGCACTTTGCATCTGCTGCATGTAATAGACCCTTCTCCAAAATGGCAGCCAAAAAATTCAAATAAGTTAAAACTAGCTAAAATTAAAAACGTATATGGTAATTTTACTTGTAAAATAGAGTTAACAACTTGTAGCGTTTCATGGAGATCACATTTATGTTTCATTCCTTAAGTCACGCTATACTGCAACTCGCGCTTTTACTAGGTTTATTAACTGTCAATGCTCGTGTTCAAGTCACGAAAAACATTTACATAAGCAGACATTGCACTTTGATGTGTGTGAAATTTTGTACAATTGGCCAGCATTCGTTTCTTCCAAATTGAGAACAGCCTCCCTGACCCATTCCGGGACGCCCCATTACTCCATCTACTCCTGCGGGGCATCAAACGCAGTGTGGGCTTCTCCTCCAAACGCCGCCTTCCCATCACCATGTCCCTTCTTCGGAAACTCAAGTCCGAATTGGCACAAGCACCTGACATCCTTCCGCGTGACAAACTCATGCTTTGGTCCGCCTGCACACTGGCCTTCTTCGCATTCCTACGATCAAGTGAGTTCACTTCACCTTCCACCTCTCACTTCAATGCACAGTCACACCTCAGTGCCAGCGATATATCCTTTAACTCGGATGGCTCCTTAAGTCTACACTTGAAGTGCTCCAAAACAGACCCTTATCACCAAGGTTGCTCCCTCCTGATTGCCCCATCAGGCTGCTCCGTCTGTGCAGTTCGTGCGATTAAAAAAATACATGGCCCATCATCCCTTGAATTCGGATGGCCCCGTTCTACATATTCCAGTCTGGCCTCTACCTCACCAGAGCCCAAGTAACCTCAACACTTCATCTTCTTCTCAAACGCCTACACATTCCAACAGAGCTTTATGCCTCACACAGCTTTCGAATTGGGGCAGCTACAACAGCAGCTGAGGCTGGCTTACCTCCATGGCTCATTCAAACTCTTGGTAGATGGTCCAGCAATTGCTTTGCTCTTTACATCCGGACTCCCTCGTCTATTCTTCAGAAAGTACCAGGCCTGTTAGCCAATGCTGCTGCAGGAAACACAGTCTATCTGGGACCCTCAGGAAGGACGTCGAACTTATTTGACATAATAGTATTACTAATTTCTTTTAGGCAGCATTTGGGACTTAATTTGGGTGCACACCTGTCACTTAGCTTCGCACGTAGCAGGCTGGGTGGGACCCTGACCCCACCTTAGGCTTATATCTATCCGGGTGTGGCATGCGCCACACTCTTCGGCTCATCCCTTATTTCCAGGTGTGGCAAGCGCCACACTTGTTGGCTCATCCATCACTTGCGGGGTGTGGTGCTACCACCCCTATTTCCATGTACCTATTTACAGGGTGTGTTACTGCCACCCTTAGATTTGCTAGGGAGCACCCAACAACCTTAGTCCCATTTACTCCCAAATGGTTTTCAACTTTATTGTGTACATATGTAAGCCTCCAAAGTTGTTAACCAGCACTAGAAAGAACAACTTTACTTTTAGAAACCCTGCAAAGTTTCAGCATTTCAGGTGTAATATCAGCTGAGAAAATGTATGTTAAAAATTGAAAAATGTACAGACGTTTGTATGACTGGGGGTATGCATTATACCCCCAGTCATGCTGTTAGCAGTACATAAAAATGTTTGAATTTTCAACTTACATTTTCTCAGCTGATATTACACTTGAAAAATGCTGAAACTTTGCAGGTTACTAAAGTAAAGACCTTGTTCTTTCTAGTGCTGGTATACATTTTTAATTTTAACATAATAAAGTGTATTTGAATTTTCGGCTGACATTTTGAAGAAGGGTCTATTAGTTAAAGTTTTGATGGATCAACTGGATTGTCTGTGTTCTTTGTGATTGGCTAATTGTAGAGTCAAAGCTGCAGTTTTGGTTTTATGATCATAATCAATTGAAAAAACGCTCTCCTGCAATTGTGTAACTCAGTGTCCTTATTACATTCAGTGAGTTGTTGTTGCTGCTGCTGTCATCACCAAAATGAAGAACAACAAAAAATTGGATTGAACAAAGAACTTATCTGAGAGAAGGTTAAAACGATCAATAATAAACAAGCAAGTATAAACAAGTACCTTTCTTGGACAATGGTCGTTTGCGGACACACACACAAATCTGGTGGTCTATCACCTAATAAAAAAAAACAAATAAAAATGCACAATGTCCTAGTGACAAATTAAAATTATTAAAGAGTCAATATGTATAGTACGTTACAAATGATCATGGGAGATCCATGGGATAAACCTATAAAATTAATGTCATTGTACTCCACAAAATATGGTCTGGGGATTCAATTTTGGGATTCAATGAAATGAACAGATTTACAACAGACCAAAACCTCAGGACATTGAGTAAAAATAACTACATGAAACACTTACCGGGTCTGACATTGTCAGTCCTTTAAAATCTAAATCTGCTTGGTACTCTCTATTGATTGAAATAAAAATGATCATCATTTGCGGAAAATGTTTGGCAATATTACATGTATGTGGAAGAAAGTGACAATTATGCGAAAAGATGCCAGATTATGCTGAAATTTCTAAATTAATAAAGTCGTTCCTTTGGCTTTTTCAAATGTATAAAATACACATTGATGTCTTACCGAGAATTTAACTCCTTCATGACAAGTTTGACCTTTTGCTGCTATTCGTGGACAGCTATTTCTTCGTTCAAAGCAGTTTTTCCATAGTTTTTTTTCCAAAGCTTAGTAACCAGGCATTAAATTGGATGAGAAAACTGGATACCGGAAGTCCGATAACTAGAACCCTGGCCCATCACCAGAAGATGCATGGAACGCCTGGAGGTTATTGTTTACAAACAAAAAGGCGCGTTTTGGTCGCTGTTTAGGGTGAATAACTTCTTCAAAATGATCAATCTCTTCGCTATTTTTGCTTCTGAGGATGGTAAGCACTTGCTTTCTCGCTTATATGTAGCAATTTCTAGTTTTGTGCGGAAAAAATGCCCAAAGGATGAGGGAGGATGCGGAAGTAGGCGAATTATGCGATCCGCATCATCGCATCCTGTTAGATGCCCTGCAGAAAGACACCAAATAAATAAATAATAAACCATAAAGGAGCAAGGATGGTTAATAAGGAAGAAAAAGATTAGTAACACAGATTGCAAATGACAAAATTAGGCTTACATTTTTTAAGATATGCAAGCCGCGAAGTGTCTCCTTTAAACTACCTGCAATTACATGTACATAGTAAGATACCTTATCATTTGTATAAATTCCCAGTTTGGATTTCCAGGATCCACTTCTGTTGAAGACGCAGTTTCATTTCCCTTTGCTCTTGCTGTTGCGCCCTGTGGATACCATAAACAGGTCATCACACATTCAAGTTAATGATTTCAAAAGGACTTACAAGTCTAGTCATTAAGTAATCCTTCACAGCTATCAATTTAAAAACAAGATATCGATCACACCCAAATTTTTTACTGGACATTGATTTTTAAACATTTTGCTCATAACATCAGTGTTTACCTCCTTTCTTCACGGTTCTTTTTAAACGCTCAATCTCCTTTACACAATTAGAGCGTCTTCTGTCACTAGAAAAAAAATGAGGCCCAGTAAAGGGTGATTTTCATGGCTGAGTGGAACGAAATAAGTGGAAAATGTTTTTCTCACACACCGCTGGGGCCTGGGTGTGGGTTTAGGTCATGTGACATGTAAGGGCGGGCAGTTGCTTTTTGTTGACCGCCATTGCTTGACCTTCCCACCCACCCACCCTAGAGTTTTTTTCAGTTGTTCATTTCGCTTCTGATCGATTTTAGGCTTTCATTTTGATTCTTGGCAAGTTCATGTTCTTGAACTTCCGTTGTAAACTTTTATATTTGTGAAGCGGTTATTGTTATGTGTGAATAAAGGTCAGGCTGTGGTGGTCGGCTTGACATGGCTCCCAGAGGTGTGTGAGAAATTAATTTAACATAGTATACAGTACAGAAACTATCACAAGGATGCTGCTGAAATGATGAAACTTTATAATTGCTGTAGAAACTCCAACAAACAGTGTGAGGACCTTAAGTACAAACTGGACATAATAGGTAATCAGAAGGATGGATGCTCTTAATTAAAAGTCACACAGTCACATAGTTAATGCAAATAAATGATTGATATATGCAGATTTTCAGTAGCAATGAAGTAAGTGACACGCACTAAAAGTGAAGCTCCACATACATGAACATCCCCTCCTCTAAAAAAGAAAAATCTTTCAAGAACCAAAATTAGTATATATACACACTCAGTGATCTTGGTGTTTCAAACAATCTGATTGGTTCGCTATCTCTGGTAATGAGCATTATTCACCCCTACCGAGTGATATAAGTGAACACAAGGGGATGTAAAAATCTTGTGACCCCCGATGTAGATTGTCGATGGGACAAAGGGCATTTACTTTCGCGCCCCACGGGAATGGAATGGACTCCTCACAACATTAAGAATACTAAAGAAATTGACATTTTTAAAGCGGAAACTTTTCATAATATGTTCTATACGAAGTAAATTTGGATATATTTTGAATGATTTAAATACATTTGATTTTAATTAAATTACTGTAAATAAGTTAGTTAGTTAGTTAGTTAGTTAACATTGTGACTGAAAAGCCCTGTTGAAGGGAGTCCCAATAAAGATGTATGTATGTATGTACATGTATGTATAATAATGCGTAAGCCAAACAAAAACAAAAATGGCACGTTTCCCACGCATGAATTGAGAGGTCAATTGAATCGATTTTTAATGGTGTTCCTTCTGAAAAATGTTGTTGAGATCACTTCCTGTGTATATACTAAAACAATAATATTATTCTTCTCAATCTCGGTGAATAGTGGCAGAATATTCACTCGATTTCAAAGACTAATTGTTAACTATAATATACATATTTATAGATGCCGTTTACTGTCCTGTAATTTAAACTGAACACACTTTACCTGGATAAGACTCTGCACTTTCCTTTATTTGTGCGACGTCCCCGTGTGAGCCACCATCATCATCATTAGCAAGGTTAAGTGCCATGGGACGTTCAACTTTGGCTGAAAGCAAGTAAATGAGTTTCAACCGTCATTGACAAAGTTATGACAAAACACGTTGGAAATTATTTATTAATTTGTGAAGTTTGAGATTAACAACCTGATGGTGGATGAACTTTAGGCGAAGGAGCACTGTGATTTTCATTTCTTGCATTCTGAAGAACAGAAAAGGAAAACAAAAGTTAACAATTTCAGTAGACAGATTCAAAACACACTCAGTTTTTACACCAAAATACTGTACACAAATCTTTAGACAGCAAGTTGATTTCCTCCACGCTACCAGGCACCCTTCATGATGGCCTATACTTTATGCATACACTGTAAGTTAATCATTTTCATTCCAGATATTTAGCTCTTTATTAAATCCATTTTGAAATCACTGGTTATCCTAACCGGCTTGCAATGTGATCGGCTCTCAGTGGTGCGAGTTATTCACAAATCACACTGTCTTTTGCTCTAAATCGCATCTTTTTCTCAGCCAATGAGAATGCGACAGTAAAACAAAACAGCCAATCAGATTTTAAGGCTTTTTTAAACTGACCAACCACATTGCAGGAAAATGAAAGACAAAAAAGCCATTGTTTGGGCAAATTTGGCTATTAAAATGTGCGATTTCAAAATGGATCTAATAAAGTGGCAATTGAACTTCAGGTCATGCAATTTTGGTCTCAAATCATACTTGTTATTTCAAATCGAACTCGCGCAGCTTGCTTGTTCATTTTGAAATCACGCGTATGATTTCAGACCAAATTGCACTCTAGTCAGTTCAATTACCATTATTAATCAACCAATTGAAAGAAATATTTAATATGCTCCTTTGGTTAATTAAAGTACAAAGACGATACTGTAAACCTAGACGATACTGTAAAATATTACAGTAGGACACTCGAACCGTGAACACTGGACATTTTTCTGTACATTTTTTTTTGACAATTAAGAAATAATGGTTCTTCTTATGATGTATAGTGTTACATGTTTCGCATTTTGTAAGTGTAAAAACATTAAATACTCTTATCAAAAGGTCGAGCCCGCATTCTATAGTCACTAAAAAAATGTACAAACAAATATCAAGTGTTCACGGTTCGAGTGTCCTCACTGTAATATGCTCCTTTGGTTAATTAAAGTACAAAGACGATACTGTAAACCTTCGAAGGAAATCCATTGTCAGGCCCAGTATTAACACTGAACGTTATAAAAATAGCTTTTTTAATAGATTAATTTTTGAATATAATCTAGCTGTGTAAATATCCCATATGTATTTTAATCAATTTAATTATTTTTATTCATCTTAATCATTGTAACTTTTTCTATCTATATATTTTCACTGTAACATCAGATACTGTAGTAATTTTATCGGATGCTTATAATAAAGACGTTATTATTATTTTATTATTATTATTATTATTATTATTATTATAATATTACTATTATTATTATTATTATATTATTATTATAATTATTACTATATTATTATTATTATTATTATTACTGTATTCACTATACCTTGTTAGCAGTTGGTGTTGTAGATATCCTTTTATTTGATGGAGTGGGTTTTTGTTTTGGTTGAACTACAAGAGTTGGATTGAGGGCAAAGATCTGATCGACTTCAATCTGCATTACAAAAAATATACAGCTACTGTCAGTAGTGATCACAGTCACGTACTTTAATGTATTAATGTTCAATAACAGTGTTTTTAATCCATCAAATATTTTCGCTCGCAAGCGATTGGTCAAAACATGTCACATGACTGAATATTCCTCAGCTAAAACTGGAGAATATCCGAGAATATTCCCCCCTTTTCAAAACTGCGCACATTGCAAAAAAGATTTGAAGGATAATTAACACTCCATTTGAGACAAAAATATCCTCTGATATTTGTCCTTGGATGTTGTCTGTTCCTTGTAGCTCACATTGTCTGTTCTTCGTAGCTCACAGTTTTCCTTGAGCTATGCTCTTGGAAAACTGTTCCCTTCTTGGAACAGGTAATGTCTGCAGACATATATCCTAGCATAGTTTTGTGCCAAA
>JAHPZR010054542.1:0-7500 GCA_019787425.1 Platygyra sinensis | reverse complement strand
AAATGGAGTGTTAATTATCCTTCAAATCTTTTTTGCAATGTGCGCAGTTTTGAAAAGGGGGGAATATTCTCGGATATTCTCCAGTTTTAGCTGAGGAATATTCAGTCATGTGACATGTTTTGACCAATCGCTTGCGAGCGAAAATATTTGATGGATTAAAAACACTGTTATTGAACATTAATACATTAAAGTACGTGACTGTGATCACTACTGACAGTAGCTGTATATTTTTTGTAATGCAGATTGAAGTCGATCAGATCTTTGCCCTCAATCCAACTCTTGTAGTTCAACCAAAACAAAAACCCACTCCATCAAATAAAAGGATATCTACAACACCAACTGCTAACAAGGTATAGTGAATACAGTAATAATAATAATAATAATAATAATAATAGTAATAATTATAATAATAATATAATAATAATAATAATAGTAATATTATAATAATAATAATAATAATAATAATAATAAAATAATAATAACGTCTTTATTATAAGCATCCGATAAAATTACATACAGTATCTGATGTTACAGTGAAAATATATAGATAGAAAAAGTTACAATGATTAAGATGAATAAAAATAATTAAATTGATTAAAATACATATGGGATATTTACACAGCTAGATTATATTCAAAAATTAATCTATTAAAAAAGCTATTTTTATAACGTTCAGTGTTAATACTGGGCCTGACAATGGATTTCCTTCGAAGGTTTACAGTATCGTCTTTGTACTTTAATTAACCAAAGGAGCATATTACAGTGAGGACACTCGAACCGTGAACACTTGATATTTGTTTGTACATTTTTTTAGTGACTATAGAATGCGGGCTCGACCTTTTGATAAGAGTATTTAATGTTTTTACACTTACAAAATGCGAAACATGTAACACTATACATCATAAGAAGAACCATTATTTCTTAATTGTCAAAAAAAAATGTACAGAAAAATGTCCAGTGTTCACGGTTCGAGTGTCCTACTGTAATATTTTACAGTATCGTCTAGGTTTACAGTATCGTCTTTGTACTTTAATTAACCAAAGGAGCATATTAAATATTTCTTTCAATTGGTTGATTAATAATGGTAATTGAACTGACTAGAGTGCAATTTGGTCTGAAATCATACGCGTGATTTCAAAATGAACAAGCAAGCTGCGCGAGTTCGATTTGAAATAACAAGTATGATTTGAGACCAAAATTGCATGACCTGAAGTTCAATTGCCACTTTATTAGATCCATTTTGAAATCGCACATTTTAATAGCCAAATTTGCCCAAACAATGGCTTTTTTGTCTTTCATTTTCCTGCAATGTGGTTGGTCAGTTTAAAAAAGCCTTAAAATCTGATTGGCTGTTTTGTTTTACTGTCGCATTCTCATTGGCTGAGAAAAAGATGCGATTTAGAGCAAAAGACAGTGTGATTTGTGAATAACTCGCACCACTGAGAGCCGATCACATTGCAAGCCGGTTAGGATAACCAGTGATTTCAAAATGGATTTAATAAAGAGCTAAATATCTGGAATGAAAATGATTAACTTACAGTGTATGCATAAAGTATAGGCCATCATGAAGGGTGCCTGGTAGCGTGGAGGAAATCAACTTGCTGTCTAAAGATTTGTGTACAGTATTTTGTGTAAAAACTGAGTGTGTTTTGAATCTGTCTACTGAAATTGTTAACTTTTGTTTTCCTTTTCTGTTCTTCAGAATGCAAGAAATGAAAATCACAGTGCTCCTTCGCCTAAAGTTCATCCACCATCAGGTTGTTAATCTCAAACTTCACAAATTAATAAATAATTTCCAACGTGTTTTGTCATAACTTTGTCAATGACGGTTGAAACTCATTTACTTGCTTTCAGCCAAAGTTGAACGTCCCATGGCACTTAACCTTGCTAATGATGATGATGGTGGCTCACACGGGGACGTCGCACAAATAAAGGAAAGTGCAGAGTCTTATCCAGGTAAAGTGTGTTCAGTTTAAATTACAGGACAGTAACGGCATCTATAAATATGTATATTATAGTTAACAATTAGTCTTTGAAATCGAGGTGAATATTCTGCCACTATTCACCGAGATTGAGAAGAATAATATTATTGTTTTAGTATATACACAGGAAGTGATCTCAACAACATTTTCAGAAGGAAACCATTAAAAATCGATTCAATTGACCTCTCAATTCATGCGTGGGAAACGTGCCATTTTGTTTTTGTTTGGCTTACGCATTATTATACATACATGTACATACATACATACATCTTTATTGGGACTCCCTTCAACAGGGCTTTTCAGTCACAAGGTTAACTAACTAACTAACTAACTAACTTATTTACAGTAATTAATTAAAATCAAAAGTATTTAAATCATTCAAAATATATCCAAATTTACTTCGTATAGAACATATTATGAAAAGTTTCCGCTTTAAAAATGTCAATTTCTTTAGTATTCTTAATGTTGTGAGGAGTCCATTCCATTCCCGTGGGGCGCGAAAGTAAATGCCCTTTGTCCCATCGACAATCTACATCGGGGGTCACAAGATTTTTACATCCCCTTGTGTTCACTTATATCACTCGGTAGGGGTGAATAATGCTCATTAGCCAGAGATAGCGAACCAATCAGATTGTTTGAAACACCAAGATCACTGAGTGTGTATATATACTAATTTTGGTTCTTGAAAGATTTTTCTTTTTTAGAGGAGGGGATGTTCATGTATGTGGAGCTTCACTTTTAGTGCGTGTCACTTACTTCATTGCTACTGAAAATCTGCATATATCAATCATTTATTTGCATTAACTATGTGACTGTGTGACTTTTAATTAAGAGCATCCATCCTTCTGATTACCTATTATGTCCAGTTTTGTACTTAAGGTCCTCACACTGTTTGTTGGAGTTTCTACAGCAATTATAAAGTTTCATCATTTCAGCAGCATCCTTGTGATAGTTTCTGTACTGTATACTATGTTAAATTAATTTCTCACACACCTCTGGGAGCCATGTCAAGCCGACCACCACAGCCTGACCTTTATTCACACATAACAATAACCGCTTCACAAATATAAAAGTTTACAACGGAAGTTCAAGAACATGAACTTGCCAAGAATCAAAATGAAAGCCTAAAATCGATCAGAAGCGAAATGAACAACTGAAAAAAACTCTAGGGTGGGTGGGTGGGAAGGTCAAGCAATGGCGGTCAACAAAAAGCAACTGCCCGCCCTTACATGTCACATGACCTAAACCCACCCCAGGCCCCAGCGGTGTGTGAGAAAAACATTTTCCACTTATTTCGTTCCACTCAGCCAATGGAAAATCACCCTTTACTGGGCCTCATTTTTTTTCTAGTGACAGAAGACGCTCTAATTGTGTAAAGGAGATTGAGCGTTTAAAAAGAACCGTGAAGAAAGGAGGTAAACACTGATGTTATGAGCAAAATGTTTAAAAATCAATGTCCAGTAAAAAATTTGGGTGTGATCGATATCTTGTTTTTAAATTGATAGCTGTGAAGGATTACTTAATGACTAGACTTGTAAGTCCTTTTGAAATCATTAACTTGAATGTGTGATGACCTGTTTATGGTATCCACAGGGCGCAACAGCAAGAGCAAAGGGAAATGAAACTGCGTCTTCAACAGAAGTGGATCCTGGAAATCCAAACTGGGAATTTATACAAATGATAAGGTATCTTACTATGTACATGTAATTGCAGGTAGTTTAAAGGAGACACTTCGCGGCTTGCATATCTTAAAAAATGTAAGCCTAATTTTGTCATTTGCAATCTGTGTTACTAATCTTTTTCTTCCTTATTAACCATCCTTGCTCCTTTATGGTTTATTATTTATTTATTTGGTGTCTTTCTGCAGGGCATCTAACAGGATGCGATGATGCGGATCCGCATAATTCGCCTACTTCCGCATCCTCCGCCATCCTTTGGGCATTTTTTCCGCACAAAACTAGAAATTGCTACATATAAGCGAGAAAGCAAGTGCTTACCATCCTCAGAAGCAAAAATAGCGAAGAGATTGATCATTTTGAAGAAGTTATTCACCCTAAACAGCGACCAAAACGCGCCTTTTTGTTTGTAAACAATAACCTCCAGGCGTTCCATGCATCTTCTGGTGATGGGCCAGGGTTCTAGTTATCGGACTTCCGGTATCCAGTTTTCTCATCCAATTTAATGCCTGGTTACTAAGCTTTGGAAAAAAAACTATGGAAAAACTGCTTTGAACGAAGAAATAGCTGTCCACGAATAGCAGCAAAAGGTCAAACTTGTCATGAAGGAGTTAAATTCTCGGTAAGACATCAATGTGTATTTTATACATTTGAAAAAGCCAAAGGAACGACTTTATTAATTTAGAAATTTCAGCATAATCTGGCATCTTTTCGCATAATTGTCACTTTCTTCCACATACATGTAATATTGCCAAACATTTTCCGCAAATGATGATCATTTTTATTTCAATCAATAGAGAGTACCAAGCAGATTTAGATTTTAAAGGACTGACAATGTCAGACCCGGTAAGTGTTTCATGTAGTTATTTTTACTCAATGTCCTGAGGTTTTGGTCTGTTGTAAATCTGTTCATTTCATTGAATCCCAAAATTGAATCCCCAGACCATATTTTGTGGAGTACAATGACATTAATTTTATAGGTTTATCCCATGGATCTCCCATGATCATTTGTAACGTACTATACATATTGACTCTTTAATAATTTTAATTTGTCACTAGGACATTGTGCATTTTTATTTGTTTTTTTTTATTAGGTGATAGACCACCAGATTTGTGTGTGTGTCCGCAAACGACCATTGTCCAAGAAAGGTACTTGTTTATACTTGCTTGTTTATTATTGATCGTTTTAACCTTCTCTCAGATAAGTTCTTTGTTCAATCCAATTTTTTGTTGTTCTTCATTTTGGTGATGACAGCAGCAGCAACAACAACTCACTGAATGTAATAAGGACACTGAGTTACACAATTGCAGGAGAGCGTTTTTCAATTGATTATGATCATAAAACCAAAACTGCAGCTTTGACTCTACAATTAGCCAATCACAAAGAACACAGACAATCCAGTTGATCCATCAAAACTTTAACTAATAGACCCTTCTTCAAAATGTCAGCCGAAAATTCAAATACACTTTATTATGTTAAAATTAAAAATGTATACCAGCACTAGAAAGAACAAGGTCTTTACTTTAGTAACCTGCAAAGTTTCAGCATTTTCAAGTGTAATATCAGCTGAGAAAATGTAAGTTGAAAATTCAAACATTTTTATGTACTGCTAACAGCATGACTGGGGGTATAATGCATACCCCCAGTCATACAAACGTCTGTACATTTTTCAATTTTTAACATACATTTTCTCAGCTGATATTACACCTGAAATGCTGAAACTTTGCAGGGTTTCTAAAAGTAAAGTTGTTCTTTCTAGTGCTGGTTAACAACTTTGGAGGCTTACATATGTACACAATAAAGTTGAAAACCATTTGGGAGTAAATGGGACTAAGGTTGTTGGGTGCTCCCTAGCAAATCTAAGGGTGGCAGTAACACACCCTGTAAATAGGTACATGGAAATAGGGGTGGTAGCACCACACCCCGCAAGTGATGGATGAGCCAACAAGTGTGGCGCTTGCCACACCTGGAAATAAGGGATGAGCCGAAGAGTGTGGCGCATGCCACACCCGGATAGATATAAGCCTAAGGTGGGGTCAGGGTCCCACCCAGCCTGCTACGTGCGAAGCTAAGTGACAGGTGTGCACCCAAATTAAGTCCCAAATGCTGCCTAAAAGAAATTAGTAATACTATTATGTCAAATAAGTTCGACGTCCTTCCTGAGGGTCCCAGATAGACTGTGTTCCTGCAGCAGCATTGGCTAACAGGCCTGGTACTTTCTGAAGAATAGACGAGGGAGTCCGGATGTAAAGAGCAAAGCAATTGCTGGACCATCTACCAAGAGTTTGAATGAGCCATGGAGGTAAGCCAGCCTCAGCTGCTGTTGTAGCTGCCCCAATTCGAAAGCTGTGTGAGGCATAAAGCTCTGTTGGAATGTGTAGGCGTTTGAGAAGAAGATGAAGTGTTGAGGTTACTTGGGCTCTGGTGAGGTAGAGGCCAGACTGGAATATGTAGAACGGGGCCATCCGAATTCAAGGGATGATGGGCCATGTATTTTTTTAATCGCACGAACTGCACAGACGGAGCAGCCTGATGGGGCAATCAGGAGGGAGCAACCTTGGTGATAAGGGTCTGTTTTGGAGCACTTCAAGTGTAGACTTAAGGAGCCATCCGAGTTAAAGGATATATCGCTGGCACTGAGGTGTGACTGTGCATTGAAGTGAGAGGTGGAAGGTGAAGTGAACTCACTTGATCGTAGGAATGCGAAGAAGGCCAGTGTGCAGGCGGACCAAAGCATGAGTTTGTCACGCGGAAGGATGTCAGGTGCTTGTGCCAATTCGGACTTGAGTTTCCGAAGAAGGGACATGGTGATGGGAAGGCGGCGTTTGGAGGAGAAGCCCACACTGCGTTTGATGCCCCGCAGGAGTAGATGGAGTAATGGGGCGTCCCGGAATGGGTCAGGGAGGCTGTTCTCAATTTGGAAGAAACGAATGCTGGCCAATTGTACAAAATTTCACACACATCAAAGTGCAATGTCTGCTTATGTAAATGTTTTTCGTGACTTGAACACGAGCATTGACAGTTAATAAACCTAGTAAAAGCGCGAGTTGCAGTATAGCGTGACTTAAGGAATGAAACATAAATGTGATCTCCATGAAACGCTAACAAGTTGTTAACTCTATTTTACAAGTAAAATTACCATATACGTTTTTAATTTTAGCTAGTTTTAACTTATTTGAATTTTTTGGCTGCCATTTTGGAGAAGGGTCTATTACATGCAGCAGATGCAAAGTGCAGGAAGACAAGTGTGAGCAAGTCTGATTTGTTTTTGGTTTACTTCTGACTGGATGAAAAAGTGGCGCGAGTTGTAAAGCTAATCATGTAGTATAGATGAAGTAAATAACCCAATCTTTTTTCAACACCCAAGTGAAAACCACTCTAACATGTAAATTATTTTTGATTTCCTTTTTGTACAGAACTCAATAAAAGGAAATTGATGTCGTCATAGTACCAAAGGGTGATTACTGTGTGGTAAGTACTGGGTTGGTGGCAATAGTATAAACTGTCTTAGATAGTGCCCAGCTAAATATAATTAATTGTTATATTTTATATCTGTGGTTTCCTGGTAACTGAATTTTTTGTGGTACCGTTTTTTTTAGATCCATGAGCCTAAATTGAAAGTAGACCTCACAAAGTATCTGGAGAATCACAAATTCTGGTTAGTTTGTGTGAAATATAATGCAGTTAAATGCAATTAACGGAGCTACAATGTAACAATTAGGAGCGCAAGTTTACCCGCGCGGTAAGTGGTTTGTTAGATATGCTCAAGCACCAGGATTCCTCATGTTCTTGGTCCTTAGGGCATTGTAGCAGTTTTTGTTGGAGTTTTAGTCAGCGTTTT
>JAHPZR010054540.1:12500-15000 GCA_019787425.1 Platygyra sinensis | reverse complement strand
AAACTTGAATACATGTTTTTGGTTACCTAACTGGTGAATAACTTTCGTATTAGGTAAATACCCCTTGGACATTGATATAGCAAGAAACTAGCGAACTTCAACAATAAACCTGGCAAATAAGACAACCGTGCAGAAAGAAATCAAAGTACCACAAATTGTCGATGGAATCGTCTATTCCAATTCCGGCATTTCTCGACGCTAATATGTCAGCATAAACCGAACAAGTGGATGGTCTTTTCTGTGCGCTCTGATTGGCTAGTCCAGAAAGTCAACAGTCCTCTAAATGGCTGTTCAAACTGAGGTTCTTTGTATTTACCTCTGAGCGTAAAGAAAAGTACGTCCGTTTTTGTTTCAGTCCGTGCTATCGAACACAAATACATAAACACCTTAAACATTGAGCTAAAGATACAAAGAGCTCGTCCACATTGATGTAAGACACTCGAGACTGACTCTAAGACAGACTTATAGTTTTCTCGAAGTAAGGCTACAGCAGCCTCTGGTCATATCCATCTGTCAGTTTTAACAAACGCTCGGTCCAGACATCACAGCAATGTATAATGCAGGTTGACATTTTGTTAGCATTTGGTATTGATCAATAAATGAGCGTTTTCGATGCAAATTTTGACATTTTCTACCTCGCTACGTTTGGAATGATAAATGATCAAAAGTCAAACATTCTTGAAAAGAATTTGCCTTTGGCCCTATAACATTTTTATGCTAAAACTGAGAGGATGGAAATAATTGACCTGCATCTAAAGCGCGTTTTTTGTTCGATGATCTTGCTAAAGACCGCCACTAATTCATCAAATATTGGTGATTTTTCGCTAAGTGCCACATGATATGTCACATGACCTGTTAGAAACACCAGATCTATCTCAAAATGTCCAGGACGTATTGGCATCTCCCGCGGAGAGCGATATATCTCAAATTTGCAATGCGGCATTATTAGTACTCATCTTTGTAGTTAATCCATTTATATTCTTTTCGAAACGGACTACGATCTGGTGATTGGTAAACGTGTGGTCTTCAGGAAAGGCTGCTTAAGATTAAAGATAGTTCAATACTGATTCCTTTTTCTGTTCAGAGTTGTCGATGACTTCGCATTGTCTCGTTTTTACCTTAGGATATAACTTGAACAGTAGTTAGTAAGTTTACACATTAAGGTTATTCCTCACAATTGCACATGTGGCACTTAGCGAAAAATCACCAATATTTGATGAATTAGTGGCGGTCTTTAGCAAGATCATCGAACAAAAAACGCGCTTTAGATGCAGGTCAATTATTTCCATCCTCTCAGTTTTAGCATAAAAATGTTATAGGGCCAAAGGCAAATTCTTTTCAAGAATGTTTGACTTTTGATCATTTATCATTCCAAACGTAGCGAGGTAGAAAATGTCAAAATTTGCATCGAAAACGCTCATTTATTGATCAATACCAAATGCTAACAAAATGTCAACCTGCATTATACATTGCTGTGATGTCTGGACCGAGCGTTTGTTAAAACTGACAGATGGATATGACCAGAGGCTGCTGTAGCCTTACTTCGAGAAAACTATAAGTCTGTCTTAGAGTCAGTCTCGAGTGTCTTACATCAATGTGGACGAGCTCTTTGTATCTTTAGCTCAATGTTTAAGGTGTTTATGTATTTGTGTTCGATAGCACGGACTGAAACAAAAACGGACGTACTTTTCTTTACGCTCAGAGGTAAATACAAAGAACCTCAGTTTGAACAGCCATTTAGAGGACTGTTGACTTTCTGGACTAGCCAATCAGAGCGCACAGAAAAGACCATCCACTTGTTCGGTTTATGCTGACATATTAGCGTCGAGAAATGCCGGAATTGGAATAGACGATTCCATCGACAATTTGTGGTACTTTGATTTCTTTCTGCACGGTTGTCTTATTTGCCAGGTTTATTGTTGAAGTTCGCTAGTTTCTTGCTATATCAATGTCCAAGGGGTATTTACCTAATACGAAAGTTATTCACCAGTTAGGTAACCAAAAACATGTATTCAAGTTTGCACTTTATATTTCGATAACTCCCTAGGAAGAAGTGGTTCATGTCGAATATAAATGTTAACTTCTATCTGGTAACAATAACCGTATTTTCGTCGACAGCAGAAAGAAGTGACAATTAATTCTTTAAATGTATGTTTCTGGGGTAACTAGGAGATACATCAAAAGCAAGAACATGTATGACTAGGTTAGCCAGAGGGCCAGTAACTAAAATCAATCAATCAGACCGTTTATTGCTGGTCCAATATTCTGGAAAATACTACCCTCTTACTAACCGAGCGCGAGGGCCGTACTGGGGAATATTGGCTTGAGGGCGTGGCAGAGAGGTCCGTACAAAAACGACCGAGGGCCAACATGGCCAATATTCCCCAGTGCGGCTCGAGCTAGCTATATTAGTAAAAACGATGAGAAGTCAAAGACTACTGCAAGGCTGACACAACGTGATATATTTAACACAATACTTCGGCTGGCCAGACCAGCCTTC
>JAHPZR010054540.1:0-2500 GCA_019787425.1 Platygyra sinensis | reverse complement strand
TACCAGCAAGCCAGAAAGGGGTTTATTTATTTTATAACCCTCCCATTAATTTTCAGTTCGCAATAAACCGCTCGTAAACTGATGGTAAAAAAGCCATTGGTGATCTGATGGCGAATGCGCGTGATTATTAAACGCGAAGGAGCAAAGTAAATTTGATTGGTTTAACTAACTTTATTTCCACTGTGATTGGGCCAAATTTGACAAGCTGTCATGTGAAATTAATTCTCGTAACGCCCCTTGAATCAAAAACTCGAAAAATTGGCGCTTTTGGTTCATATATTCTGACGTACTGTTCATAAACTTGACTAGAAAGAAATGTATTTCAGTCTCAGAATTTACATCTGTGAAACACAGAATGTGTAAAATTTGTAGCACTCGAAGGTGGACTGATTTTTCGTCGCTCTCTCGCTTGAGATGAAGTACTTCAGCCGGTTGTTGTTGTTTTGAGCTAAAGGTCACCGGGCTTCATCTCGCGTTGGTTTTCACGGCCTCTCTTTCCGAAGTAGAGAATGGTGTTAAACCATGTCGAATTTGCAAAACTTTCTGGAGCATTGAGACCAAGCTGATTTGCCGCATAGAGGACTTCAAGGTCTTCGCTAGAAATTGGACGCTTGTGCTTTGTGAAAGAAATCAATCCCTGTCAGGCGCACAAGATTTTTCAGTGATGGATCTAGAGCTTCGTTTGCCAGCTTGAAAACTTATCCCGAATAATGGAAAACGGCTTTCTTTGAAGGGAACAGGAGAAAAAATCTGTCCAGCCCGGAACGAATAGGCCTTCACAGTGTTGCGACTGTATGGTTTTCCTTCCACTGAATTTTCTGGCTTCTGTGTATAAAAAAGGTTTCAACATGGTTGACAATTCAGCCGGCTCCATGATTTCAAGTGGAATTTTTCTCTCCTTCCTCCGCTAAGTCGGACGTGAACAGTTGGTTTATTTTATAGTTAGTTATCACATTGTGTTAAATCTTTATTTTGTAAAATGAGTCGGTTTAAATTTACGTAGGACTAAATATTAAAAGTCTACTCGTGACTTTCTCCACCTTCAAAGACATTGACAGCGTATTTTGGTGACTTTTTTGTACTTTGCGGAACAGCACTTGCCATCAGCTTTTTAATGTCATCATCGCTAGACTCAGTAACACCAGTTTGGTTTCCTTCCATATTAAATAAGAGAAAAGAAAAGTTGAAATTCTTGTGCTGACTATGTTTCTCCTCGACGGAAACAATCAAAGGACAAGTATCGACTCGGGCGGGGGTTATTGCGTGATAACTGTCCAGAGATTTATAACACGTGACGTAAAATAGCCAATAAAGTCAATCAAAAATTAATGGGTGGGTTATAATTCAAATTAATACCTAGTGCATATGTAAGCTACTCTTCCTTTGTTCTTTTTACCTTTCTTTTCTATCCTTGTAAATTAACATTGCATGAATAAGTGTGAATAAACTGAACTGAATTGAATTGAGCTTATTGTATTTTCGTACGTAATGAACGTTTTTGATTTCAGCACCTCAATCTCCAACGCCATCTGTTGCTCCTCCTTCAGAACCTGAGAACCCAAGTAAGTATCAATTGATCCTACACAACGGTTACTGAGGTCACCGACATAACAACCAATTGCTCAGTAGACCTAAGTAACTAAGAGTTAAGTGTAAGTTCCTCCTCGCAAGAACCAAACACAACAATGAGCCATTGAGTTTTAACTGAAAGGCCCAATTAAATGCTACACCGCAGATTACAGTGGCCGACAAATTTTCTCTGGGAGGAGCCATGACAATAATTCTCTGTCACATAAGTAGCTGGGAGAAGCACTTATCAAGCATACCATTGGTATACGTTACTAATGTAATTATGGATCCTACGACTCAGAATTTACATCCATTTTGAACTTTACCACAGCCTGTCTTGCGACTTACACCAAGGTAGGATGTTTTAAGGATGACATGCGCTCCCCACGCCCTCTTCCCGAGTTACTCTTCACTGACAGAGATCCATCAGTAGAGAAGTACAGTAAGATCCCCATCGACTGGAAAAACTGGAATTCTTACATGAAGGATCTCGTCTGCCGTTGTGCCAAGGAAGCAAAACTTCGCAATTTCGTCTATTTCAGCATTCAGTTTTACGGTTAGTGAGTAAAATTCATCACATATCATACAACTCCACATTGCACTGAACTCAACAAAAAATACGGGAAAAAAAAACCCCACTCGCTCGTAATGACGCGCAAACCATGTACAAACTACATTTCTAAGGTAATCCCTCTGAGGTTTTGTTTAGATCACTCTCGCCTTCAGAATCTAATCAGGGTCTATACCTAATAAGGCCTTATATAAAGGCGGTCTGTTTCCATGTCGTACAAGTATCGTGCTAACGACAGTTTCAGCTACACTGATGTCTTGAAAATTATGAATCTTATCAATTTTGAATTTAGACAACTTTTAGTCAACGACTCTCTTTAGTGTGGTCATATTCAAGTTTGGAGTAACGTCCAAATCAAAA
>JAHPZR010054539.1:35000-37593 GCA_019787425.1 Platygyra sinensis | reverse complement strand
ACAATTAGATTATGAGCTCGAGATTTCTATGAGGTGATAGTTGATGAGGCCGAAGGCCGAATCAACTATCGCCTCATAGAAATCGAGAGCGAATAATCTAATTGTTTTAGTAGAATTCTAACTGAAATTAACGCAAATAACGGTTTTTAATGACTTTCCCACGCATTATTGAACTTTACCCTTAAACAAAGTTGCACGTATCGAACTGTCCTTGGCAAATTTGCACTTGTTTACGCGCGTACCCGCTTTTTCAATATTTTCAAGTTTTTGAAATCAAGAAACCGAAAATATGCTTCTTTTAGTCTTCTCAGGAATTTAATTATCCGTTTACATCTCAAATTCCTTTCAAAACTTCCGAAAAACTATAAAAAAACATCGCATTTCGTGGACGACCGCCAGCCACTGTACTCTAATGGCTGATAGTATACGAGTAGCTCAGCCAATCAGATTGCAGCATTTGCATTAATATACTAGTAGAATTCTACTAATGCCCCTTAGAGCGCGTGAAGGGATCTATTGTATTAGTTTCGTTAACTACTCGAATAGTGGTGATATGATCCAATCAACGTAAAGTTGGTTGTCACTGAACTGAGCGAGCAAGGAAGTCAAGGATGAGTTTCTGTTCAAAGTACTTCTTCGAATAATGGCTTCCAAAGCTGTATACAGAGAAATTTCGAGTGTTACACTGTGCAAATGTCACAAATTTGGGTTTTTAACAACTTTCCCCTACCCTCTCCCCACCCCCTCCCCCAAAAGAAAAAAAAGAAATTGAGCATAAGAGGATGATATGGCGATGCTTTCCTCCATTCGTGACTCAGTCTGGGTATGGAAGATGTGGTCTTAGGTCGTTTGAAACTGTTAGTATTTGTAATTTTGCCTGGAACGAATTCGCGAATCCACGGAAGAATGGTCTGAACGAAATGGCAAAGGGGAAAGAGCCCAAATTTCGAGGCTTCTTGAGGCTTGCCGGTCTTTCATATACTGTATGGCCACAGCAAAGGAAATAACTGTGTGTAATGCTATAACTTGCACCTGAGCCTGAGGCCAATTCCGTTACATTTGCACAATTGTCGGCGAAATTTCGAACGTCACATTAATGTGACGTCCGAAATTTCGCCGACACGCTATTGGACAACCCGTAAGTGATATACATATATATATATTTTTTTTATTTTTAGTCTATATTGGGGTGGTCGGTAGAGGGGTTCCGTAGGGGTAGTCTGGGACCAGTCCTTGGGGTAATCCGGGAACCTAGTATTTAGTGGGGTCTACGTACCAGGATCAGGGTTTCCGGGTTATACTTAAGAAATGCAATTTCCGCGGGGCAACTATATATAAGAGTGTTTCCGTCGTCAAGGAACAATCGGCTGACAAATGCCCCTTGCAACTGGAGAATAGAAAACCGGTCAGTGCAAAACGAA
This sequence comes from Platygyra sinensis, assembly GCA_019787425.1. Lineage (NCBI taxonomy): Eukaryota > Metazoa > Cnidaria > Anthozoa > Scleractinia > Merulinidae > Platygyra > Platygyra sinensis. The sequence continues at coordinate 36,172 of JAHPZR010054539.1, read as the reverse complement.
GACTGCGGACCAGGGATAAAATGGAGAGTGGGGATAAAAAGCAGACTGCAGACTCCATATCGTGCTTTTTCCATTAGAGAGTGTCAACCCGGTGAACAGGGTTATTCAGAATACTCGTAGTTAAAGCCTACACTCCAGCTAGCCTGAATATCACTTAGGTTTGCCTGTTTGCTGCTAAAAAAGTATTCAGTCTACGGTCTTTATTTTACCGCAGCTACGTTATGCAGTTTGTAGTCTTTATTTTACTCTAAAAACATGTTCCGTGTTTCTATCTAGTTTTAATCGTCACTCAGCTGTTTTCTCATGGACATACACGAATCTGATTGGTTACTTCCCTCATCGTGTTTTGACGAGTTTCTTAGGCGACAGGGAAAGTACGGGGAACGTCTAATAACCCAGGGGTAGAAACATGGGGTTGCAAAGAGCGGAGCAACAGGAAATAAACGAACGTAGAACTGAGGGGAACACATGGGAGATATACAAGGTAGTCCCAAAGTACCACTTAAAGAAAACGGGATTATACGGTGCAACGGATAAGCATACCTACCAAAAAACCCGCTGTGAACGCACGAGGAAAGAAAAACTGCACTCTACGGGAACCATAAGGGGAATACACGCAGTTGTTTACAGTGGATCTGCGTAAACTTGTTAAGGGAAGGCACAAAAGATGCATAAGAGAGCGCATCTAGAACTGTATGAGGGAAAGGACAGGAACCCAAGATATGGATGAACAAACGCATGAGGGTAAAAAATAAACGGAGAAGACACACCTAAAGGCTTCATCCAATTTTTCTCAGTACAACAAATGCCAAGCCAAGTTTACCACGTCGCTTGTTCAGTGCTCATGTATAAGGTCAAGAACGGTCTTGTACCAAATAAAATAACCGATAAGGTCTCCACCCTATTGTCCTTAAATATTCTACGCACTCACCGCGAAACAGTGATTTTGTGATACATGTAGCACGTTTCATTGCCATACGTGAATATAAAGACGCATACAAGACCTTTACTACGGTCTAAACTAAGTACAGATATGAGATGCCCTACTCTAACTACTCTTATAAAAAAGTGAATCACTGGATAATGCAATAATGCAATTCCAGTTTTCATTAGCTTAACCAGCATGGGTTATGGGCCAATACACCATGCTCTACGTAGTTCACAATGTTTTC
>JAHPZR010054539.1:17500-32500 GCA_019787425.1 Platygyra sinensis | reverse complement strand
TTTTGTACATTTATATTCAAATAACTTTTTCTTGTTCATTTTGACTTGAAAATGACGTTGAGTAAACGTCGAAACGTCTTCGTCGCTTTTTAAAGTCGGGTATATTGTCACAAACAAAGTTACTCTTTGGGCTGCTAGTTATTCAGCTTGTGTGGTATATACTAAAACCATTATTCACCTCAGTGTCGGTGAAAGTGGTAGATATTTAATCACCTCCCATTCGGTGAATAATTGTTAAACTATACAACCACTAGACCATGTGCTGATCACATGACAGATAGGCCCGCAGAGACACAATCATGATTGAGAACCTTATCATATAGATACGATTAAAGCTGATATTTCCTTATGACATTCAATTAAAATGCTGTTGTGTCATTGGAAATTACTATGTGATAAGAGAACAGGCAACAAGACCCAGACAGTCTTCATTTTACATCAAGAAAACTAAACAATTATTTTTTATTGAAATTATGTTGTGAGTCAGTGCAATTTTAGCCATTTATAATCATTAAGAACTAAAAATTTTCATCCCAAGACAAAGTACATACCTGCAGTGCATGTTTACTGGCACTATAAGTTGCCCTAAAAGGTACCCCTGTGAAGAATATTAAAAACAACTGCTCATGTCATCTACACCGTAATAAAAATTTACTACCACTATCACCATAGATTTACTCACAAAATACCACTTACAGTAATCACAATGTTTTGCATGACTGGCCCTTTAATAACAGGTTAAAGCTAGTCAGATTAAACTGTCACAAGGAAAGAGGGCCAATATATTCTTGTCAAATCCTAAATTTCTTACCTCGATTATGATTATGGGTGCCATATAGTCCTTTGCCTCAAACAGTTTAAAACATAGCTTAAAAACTGGGCTTCTGATATTCCGCGCAGTTGCAGAGTCGCGAGTTTTAAGTCATCCCGCGGAATTCTCAAAAACGCACAGTCAATACAAGAAATTCGCTAGAAATCGTACCAAATACATGCATATTAGTAGTACATTTTGAACTTCGTAGCTTGGTGCTGGGGTTGTTTACTTGCCATAAACTTGCAAATTTATTGTTCTAAGATCAATGAATGTGAAGAGTGATCATCAAAGTAAATTTTCCAATTTAAGCAATTGGAAAGATGAAGCCCTGATTTTTTTCAGGCTTCTTCTTTCCAATTGCTTAAATTGGAAACTTTACTGTGATGATCACTCTTCACATTCATCTACAACCGCAGTACAAAATATGAATTATCTCATATAAACTTCACATCTAACATCAATGTTGCAAAAAACTGAATACAGTGGCCATGAGCAAATGATGATCTCTGTCAAAAAGAACCTCGCAGTCAAACAAATACAAACACGTACGATTGTCCAAATGAGGTGCTCAAATTTCCTGCAAAATCGTTAGTTCAACAAAGGCAGCGGGTATAAGTAGTTGCTATTGCATAGGCCAACACTCATAATTTCCGAAAAAAATGGTACAATTGCCATTTTTTAGTTAAAAACATTCATCAAATCAGTGAGAAACCAATCACTTTTCAGTGAAATATGCCCAGAAAATGGCACAAAATCGGCTGTTTTTCAGCAATCATTTTTAGTGAAACTTGCCCCCAAAATTGCCGCAAAATTTCCCGCAAAATCAGTCATTTTTTGGTTTCTCTTTGGGTATTCAGCCTCAAATGATCCATACCAGAAGCTTTTGCAGTACCATTTATGGTACACGTATTGAGCCAAAAAAAATGAAAGGAGATATTTAAAAACCAGATTACTTTAAAATTTGTCTCAGACTTGGTACCTTTCAAGCCAATTTGCACACAAAACAGGATCTTAGCATCTCTTAGGGTTTCTTTTTCAAAATTTCCAACCAGCACCCCCGTCCTTTCATAGAGGAGTTCCCCCCCCCCCCAACAGGGTTGGTCAGACCATATGTCTGTCTGGCCACCCATCTGTTTGTAGGTCGGTCCATCTGTATTGGGTTAGTCAGTCAGCCAGCCAGTCAGTCAATCAGTCATAGCTAGTCAGTCATGACAGACAGTCATTTATTATTATTAGACTTTCAGTCTAATTAATAAGACAAGTATTAAACCAATCAAGGGTGATTTAAAAACCCAAAACTCAATCATTAAAGTGCCACTATGATCACATTTTAACCTCTTGATTTCTTACGTGTATCACAAAGAACTCCATGAAAGAATGAAAATGCCGTTAACCATTTGCAAATACCTGCATTAGTTCTGGAGATATTTAAGTTTGAAAAATGTGTAAATATGCAAATGAGATGACTGATGATGTCATACACTCAACCCAACATTACATCATGTATTATAATATTATAATATTAATCGAACTATCTTCGCCAATTTACAGCGCAGACCATTGAAACTTGATAGGTTAATAGTTCTACAGAACACACCTACGGCTTGTTCGCGCCAAAACTTGGACACGTGACACATTGCGTCACACCTGATGGAGTGACCTTTGTACCGTTTTTGACTTTGTGTCGCATTACGTTGTTGTCGTTTTGTTTAGAATAAATCGTCTCGAAAGTTTACCGTTTTTGTCGTCTTGAAAATACGTGAAATCGTCCGGAACATCTGGTAGCAGAGCGAGGTTTTCTGGTACGTAACATTGAATGTTTGCTTTGATAACTTGCTAAGAGCAAGTTATCTTGCCGAAAGGCTACGCTGACGAGGTATATTAACGTCGCTGAGAATCTTCTGAAGTCGCGTGGAAGCCGAAGGAAACAACGTGGGCTAGCTGCGAAAATTGAAGAAGCGCTTAAAGAACTTGAGCAGGCCAGCGAAGAATACGAATCATTTTTGGAACTTGAAGGATTGCGGGAGCACCTCACGCTAACGGAAAACGCCGTCGAAAGGGCGAATTTGTGTCTCGAAAGCATTGACATTTCGATAAACGAAAGAGAAAAAGCGAACTGCCTTCAGAGGCTGGTAGTGAATGTGCGCCCTTGCTCCGATTTGAGTCAGCCAGCGGTCATGGTGCACCCTCGCGCGCCAGTAAAAGTGAGAGGCGTGCACGTGTGATGGATCTGCAAGTCGAACAAGCAAAGAGAGAAGCTCAACGCCGACTGGAAGAGGAGCGTAAGCGAGCCGAAAATCTCGAACAGGAAAGGCAATTACAAGAACACCGGCGCATAAGAGAACTCGAATATGAAGCCGAAAAGTTGCGATTAGAAGCTTAGCTTGACATCCCTACTAAATCTAAAAGTGACCAGAAGATATTGAAAGCCGTTTGCGAGATTTTAACGATGCCGACGACGAAACTGTTTAACATGACATTAAACCCCAAATATCGGAAAATGTAAAAAATTGTGAAAACCGAGATGTCACCTCAGCAAATCGTGAAGTTGCGTTCTCCGATTGAATAGTCCACTTTGTGCAAGCAGACTCCCCAAATCGATCAAGCTTATCGTGACACAGATCTAGAAGAACGCCTCGATGTTTCGTGGATCAAAGAGCTCTCGGCTAAGCAGCGTACGACAACGGGAGAAACGAACTTACAGTCGACGCCAGCGTTCGTGAAATCAATACCGCGTTTGGAGTTACCACGCTTTTCAGGGGATCCTCTCGAGTGGCCTCAGTTCATATCACTGTTTAAAAGTTTGGTACATGACCAACCTCTCACTGATACACAGAGAATGACTTACCTCTAGAGGGCCTTGGTCGGAAATGCGAAGAGAGCTATTGGAGGTATGCTCAGTGAATCATGGCCATCTCTACGAGGCAGCACTGACGGAACTTGAAGAGCAATTTGGAAACGAGGAACTTGTGCTGGAGCCTTCATGAAGACCGTACTTTATCATCCGATTGTTGCCGAGGGAGACGTAACACAGCTTCGTTCATTCTACTACACGCTACACAATGCAGTCGCCACAATGAAGAGTTTGGGATACTCTCATGACTTGGCATCTTCGACTAACACACATGCTGCGTTACAGAAATTACCTGACCCGTTAAAGGAAAAGTGGGGAGAAAGGAAGATTGAGATATATCCTACTATTCCCACATTAGTTGATCTTGACGAATGGCTCTGTGCAAGACTACGCGCCAAAACGTTAGTCAGTGAACCCTTACCATGCTTCGGTAAGCCATCGAGGGGTGGAAGATCTGGCCATAGAAGACTACCGCAAAAGGAGATGAAGGTATCGACAACTGTCAAGAGCAGCTTCACAGATCTCGACCCTAGCTACAGGTGCCATGACAGGGAATCAGAGCTAGCCCACAGCCAACACCTGTCTGATATGCAACAAGAAACACAGGACTGAGAAGTGCGACAAATTCATAGTGTGAATCAGAGAGCTCAGTTAGGCAAAGGAAAGAGGTTGTGCTTTTCCTGCTTCGAGTCCGCAGACAACCAATCATGTGACTGCTCACGCAAGAAACGATGTGACGTGGAAGGCTATAGCATATACCACCATTCGCTAATCCATGGCGCGGCATCGGTTTTCGTCGCTCCAACACCTTTGAGCAGCGTATCACCCGTCTCGACTTTGAACGCCTCAGCACCCATCTTTTTCGGAGCTTCGTCTGTGAACTGCGCCTCCTCCGCTGTTTTGCTGCAAATCGTCCCCGTAGCAGTTGCGACCTCTAGTGGAGTTAAAGTAAATACATTTGCGCTGCTGGACTCTCGCAGCAAAACTTCGCTTATCTTGGAAAACGTTCCTGACGCTATTAGTCTCGTTTGCAAGGATAGCCCTTTACAACTTGGCACTATTAACTCATCTCGTGAGCCAATACGTTCGAGAAAAGTGTCATTCCACGTTGGTGCCGTTGAAGGACCAGAAACAGGCGTCCAGATAACTGTAGAAGAAGCTTGAACAATACCACAGTTGAACCTGCCCCCGCAAAGAGTTACGCGCACAATGATGCAGGATTTCTCGCACCTGACTAATCTTGACTTCCCCGAAGTCGAGTCCAAAGACGTGACAATTTTGCTGGGAGCAAACGTATTGGAGGCAATATTGCAGCATGACGTACGAAGAGGTCGTCCAGGGCAGCTGTTGCAATTCTCACAGCCTTTGGTTGGACCCTTGCTGGTTCAGTTAATAAGTCAATCGTGAAACCCGAACGTTTACATGTTATGTATGTGCACCGAGTCCTGAATGTTGAAGAATCGTTGAGCAAGCAAGTAGAGGACTGGTGGCGAACAGAATCCTTTGGTACAAAGTATGAAGACGTGACACCCCGTTCCCGTGAAGACAAAAGCGCTCTAGAGACTTTAGAGAGAACTGTGAAACATGTGAGCGACAGATATGAAGTCGGGATGTTATGGAGAGAAGGAGAAGTAAAGTTTCTTGATAACCGCCTCATGGCTAAGAAACGACTGGAGTCTACCGAAAGGAAACTAAAGCGTGACGAGGAGCTGGCGAAGAAATATTGTGCCATTATTAAAGACTATGTTGACATGGGTTATGCGCGAAAGCTTACCCCTGAAGAGGCATCTGCCCCAACCCCGAAACAGTGGTTTCTGCCGCACCATCCAGTTCGTAATCCCAACAAGACGGACAAAGTGCGAATCGTCATGAATGCAGCTGCCAAATGTGACGGAGTATCCCTGAATGGCAAACTTCACACCGGGCTCGATCTCCTGAATAGCTTACTGGGTGTGTTGTTGTGATTTAGAGAACAGCGTGTTGGTTTAGCCGCTGACGTCGAAGCCATGTTCCATCAGGTTCGAATCATTGAAGAAGATCAGCCCGCCCTGAGATTCTTGTGGCGGAACTTGGAACTGGAACGCCCACCTGATGTGTATCAGATGCTCGTCATGATTTTCGGAGCTGCCTCTTCCCCGTGTACGACGAACTATGTATTTTAGAAAGACAGCACTTGACAACCGTCAGGACGTTGCGTTTTCCGTTGACACGATCAAGTCAGTTGAGAAGAATTTCTACATGGATGGCGTTCTGAAATCCGTATGTTACGAAACCACCGCAGTGCAAATGTTCCGTGAAATGACCTCTCTCTTGGCGCGTGGAGGTTTCAGATTGACAAAGTGGATCAGTTCTTCGCGTGAAGTCCTGTCGCACATTCCTCCTCAAGAGAAAGCTAACCCGTCAGTCGATTTGAACTTCGATGAACTACCAATTGAACGCACATTGGGCTTGAAATGAAACACTGAAACAGACTGTTTTCGTTTCTCCATTTATCCGCATCAGTCACCCGAGTCAACCAAGCGCGGAGTCTTAAGTCGCCTATCAATGGTGTTCGACCCACTGGGAGTGCTAGCTCCATACATGCTGCCTGCTAAATGTCTAGTCCAATCGTTATGGTGTAAGAACGAAGACTGGGACGAGCCCTTAGATGAAGTTGGCCAGAGTATCTGGGAGAATTAGCTTGAAGACCTGATGAGACTGAGTGAATTGGAACTGCCTCATTGTTTCTGCGTTAACACGTGTCCTGAAGCGTCGATACAGCTTCATATATTCGCCGACGTGTCTCAAATGGGCTTTGGTGCTGTGTGTTATGCTAGATACTCACTTCCTGATGGTAAGATTAAGGTTTCGCTTGTTATGGCGAGGAATCATGTGGCACTCCTAAAGCAGTTAAGCATACCTCGTTTAGAGCTTCAAGCAGCTGTCTTAGCCGTAAGGTTGCACTGTGTGGTCAAGCAAGAGTTGACTGTTGACATAAAAGATCCCATCTTTTGGAGTGCCTCGAAGACTGTGTTGCAGTACATAGCTAACAAAAGCCGACGTTTTCACACATTTGTGGCCAACCAGGTCTCGGATATTCACGACACAACCAACCCGACACAGTGGACGTGCGTTCCTGGCCACTGTAATCCTGCCCACGATTACACCCGAGGCCTTCGATCGGCAGACTTGGATGACCATTGGCGATGGCTCCATGACCCTGCCTTCCTGTCCAAATGAGAAGAGCACTGGCCTGATATGTTTATTGGACCCCTTTGTGGAAATGATCATCATCATTTATCCGTTCTCCAAGTGGAGAATAGGGCTGTAGGCTCTCTTCCTCCAGGTTGTTCTGTCCTCCGCAGCCGATGCTGCTGCTGCCCATGTTCCTAAACCGTTCTCTTTCAGTTCTCTTTCGATAGTCCTTCTCCAAGTCTCGCGCGGTCTACCCCTTTTCCGTTTGCTTTCAGGCACCCATGTTAGAGCAATTCGTGGATGTGAGTAATTGTCCATTCTGAGGACATGGCCCAACCACGTCCATCTCCTCCTTGCCACTTGCTTGCTTATTGTCTCCAATCTTGCTCTGCTCTAATCTCCTCGTTTGTTACCCGCATTGGCCAGTAGATCTTAAACATCCGACGAAGGCTCTTATGTAAGAATGCATCCAGTTTTTTCTCGTCTGTTTTGGTCATTCGCCAGCACTCACAACCATACAACAACACCGAGATGACATTAGATTTGAACATTTTGATCTTAGTCTTGTAGGTAAATTTACTGTTCTTCCAGATCTTATCCAACTTACTATATGCAGCCCTTGCTTTCCCAAACCTTGCTTTGATGTCTTCTTCTGTGCCACCTGACTTGCTGATGTATGCACCCAAGTAGACAAAACTTTCTAGATCTTCAATATCATGTTCGGTCAATCTGGACATTCTCATTGCTGGTCGTGTTAAGTCTGAGGAGTTTTGTCTTTTCAGAATTGATCTTCAAGCCAGTTGTCTTGCTGGTAGTGCTGAGATTTGTCACTTTCTGTTGGATTAGACATTTCGTACTGGATGTAAGTGCAATATCATCAGCAAAGTCCAAGTCGTCGTAACTTGGACCACAATTTCCATCTAATGCCAGTGTTAGCACCCGTTACTGTCCTTCTCATGATCCAGTCGATCACAGGTAAGAACAGAAACCCTGACATGTTACACCCTGCTTTACGCCGGACTTCACATCAAACCAGTCAGTTTGACTTGTGCCCTCAACAACCGCGCATTGGCTACCATCATACATTGCGTTGACCATTCTGACAAGCTTCGAAGGTATCCCATACTCTCCATGATCTTCCACAAGGTTTCCTGTGAACGCTATCAAAAGCCTTTTCATAGTCGACAAAACATACATACAAGCTGGAGTTCCATTCCACTGCTTGCTCTACGATGTTCCTGAGAACGAATATCTGCTCTATCGTACTTCTTCCTTTCCTGAAACCAGCTTGCTCCTTCCTTAACTTTGCATCAACACCACCTGATATTCTTCTGATTAATACCTTGCCCATCACTTTTGCAGCGACAGACATCAAAGTAATCCCCCGCCAGTTTCCACACTTGGTAAGATCCCCTTTTTTGGTAATCTTGACAATGAGGCCCCTCCTCCAATCTGCAGGAACAGTCTCACTGACCCATATCTCACAGAAAAGGTCATGGAGTACATCGACTGTTGTTGTAATGTCAGCCTTGAGCAGTTCTACTGTTAAGCAGTCCACACCAGGTGCTTTGGCTGCTTTCATGCTCGTGATGGCGCTCCTAATCTCGGCTTTAGTTATGGGGCCTGATGGTATCTCTTCTATAACTTCCATTTCGCTAATCACTTCGGCCTCCTGCTCCGGGTTGGGTCTATTCAGTAATTCAACAAAGTGCTCTTTCCATCTTTGTTGCACCTCCTCTTCTTTTGTCAACAAATTGCCTTCGTTGTTCCTTACCATGCCAATTTTCTTTGGTGGCTCGCTGCACAGCCTTCTTGTAGCATCGTACACACCTTTCATCTGCCCACACTTAGCAGCATCCTCTGCCTCTTGCGCTATATTGTTAGCCCACTCTCTCTTGTCCTTTCTCAAACTTTTCTTCACTTCTAGATCTTTCTTCCTGTATTCCTGTTGCAGCCTTGCCTTTAGTCGCTCCGACCTTGTGCCAGCTAACTTTTGCTTTAACTGTTTCCTTTCTTCAACTCCCTTCCAGCTTTCTGACTGATGCAGCTCTTATTTTTCCTTGTTCCTGTAGCCTAGCACATCCTTTGGCTGTCTCCGCAGTAAGTGTCTTTGATCTTTTTAGTTGATAGAATAGCAAGATTGTTCAGTGGACAGAAAGACACAAAGCGCTCCCCGTTGTCGCTCCTCTCCCCTATCATACCAAACTTTCCTACAATGCCTTCCTCTCCAAGTTGTTGCTCACCCACTTTTGCATTCCAGTCGCCAATGACCAAGAGCATATCGTGCCTCGGCACCTCGTCCACGATCTCTTGTAACTGATCATAGAAGTCGTCTTTTACCTCGTCATCTGCCTCATTGGTTGGGGCATAGACCTGGGTAACTGTTCTCTTGATGAAGCGCGAGCTAGAAGAAGCGAGCTTCTATGATGCGGTCACTTATCGGTCTTCAGCTGTCTAAACATGGTCGACTTTCTTGGACATGATTATGGCGACCCCACTCTGATGTACATCGTCGTCCCTGCCAGAGTATATGATGGTTTCACCTGTTCGTGCTTACAAACGTCCAAATCCCGACCACCTGCATTCACTTATCCCTAATATACCAATGCTCATAACGCGTCATCTCATCTGTAATCTGGCTGTTTTTCCTACCGAGAACATAGTTCTCACATTCCAACATCCCCACTTTTACTTTAGTTTTGGGGTTTGCCAACGAGTTGTTCGGAGAATGGGCTCCCTTTCGGCTTTCACCCATTGTCGTCATACTTCCGTCGACCCAGCTAATAAAGGCATCGTCTGGGGTCCGGCAAGTCGTTGTTCTTCACCCATTGTAGCCTGTATCGATCGAGATTTCAGTTTCCGTAATCACAATGTTTTATGGGTTGAGGTGATTGGCCTCACGCCCAACCCCCAACCTGGAGGGCCAGGATTTTTCTGTCGGGGTTTTCCTTCCCTTAGTCACAGATTCCGGCTATTTGAAGGCGCCGAACACTCGCCTTTTGCCACTGTCGCTCAGCTGCTAGCTACCGCTAGCATTACCAGGGGCTACGGTGACGAGGACATGCGACATATGACTGCACTGGCAGAGCCTATATTAGACGGAGAGGCATTTCTCAGCATTTAAGGGGAGAGCATTGGTGACCCTTGCTAGCCCCACTAAGACCTCATACCAGTGCTTAGCCCCCGTGAAAATGATGATAAGTGAAACACACAAAATGGTCTGGGCATACACCTGTTAGCGAGACAAGAGCTTACTTTTCAAACCCAGAGAAATTCTCCTCTTGGACAAGATTTCGTGGTGTCCTGGCGTGGATTTGTCGTTTCGTCCCCCCGAAAACTGTAAAAGAAAGGCAGAGTATCGCGTTTTGTCGTCTAACTTACCGCCACAGAAATTCAAAACACAGAGATAATCGCCGTACGAAAAAGTCAGAGACTCGTGTCATCTTGATATTGAAGCCTTAAGAACAAAGAAGCGACTACCAGTTTGAGTTAGAAGCAGGTTCAGCGCCCTCAACCCCTATGTGGATGAAGCAGAATGCTTGAGGGTAGGCGGCCGCCTACGCAAAGCCCCATTCCTGAAGGGACTAGACACCCTTTGATATTGGATCCGAAGAACGAGATAACGTGTTTAATTGTAATGCACAATCACCTTCGTCTGTACTGTACAAGTAACAAGCACGTTTTGAATGAGCCGAGACAGAAGTATTGGATCCTGAAAGGGCTGGCCATGGTTCAAAAGATTTCGTCAAGTTGTCCATCGTGCCGTAGGCTACGAGCGAAACCCAAACCGCCTGTCATGGCTGATCTGCCCGATATTCAAGACTGGGATATCAGCAGCCACCCTTTGCAAATACTGGAGTTGACTACTTTTGCCCAATACTTGTGCGCCATGGAAGGAAAACAGAAAAGCGCTACGGTGTGCTATTTACACGCTTGACTACGCGGGCGGTACACCTGGAAATAGCTCACTCATTAGACACTCATTCTTGCTTCATGGCAGTAAGAAGGATGATGGCTAGACGCAGAAGGGCAGCCAATATTTGTTGGATAACAGCACTAACTTTGCAGCACCGAAAAAGAACTCCGAGAAGCCCTCAAGCGCCTAGACAGTGAGCGTATTGGTGATCAGTTGTCCAACGAAAGAGTGCAGTGGCACTTCAATCCCCCGTCTTTGCCGCACTTTGGAGGTGCGTGGCAACATCTCATTCAGTCTGTGAAAAGAGCGCTTAAAGCAGTTGTAGAAAAGCACTGTCACTGATGAAACTTTGCTTACATTTATGGCTGAAGTGGAGTCATTAATGAACGGTCACCCTCTAACCCATGTTAGCACTGATTATCGAGACGAAGAAGCCTTAACGCCGAATCACTTTCTGCTCGGACGAGGAAACCCTAATTTCCCGCCAGATGTCGTCAACGACAAGGACTTGTGCAGCCGAAAGAGGTGGGAGCATGCACAAGTTATGACCCAGCACTTCTGGAAATGTTGGCTCCGGGAATACCTACCAGCATTGACGGAATGCCAGAAGTGGAAGAAGGAAGCTCGTAATGTTTCTATAAGAGATCTTGTTCTTGTCGTTGACGAGAACTCCCCTCGTGGGTGTTGGCTGTTAGGGTGTGCGCTAAGAGCGCTCCCTGGGGACGACGGGAGAGTCAGAGCAGCCAAAGTTCGTACCAAGACTGGTACCTACACCCAATCTGTCCTTAAACTTTGTTCACTTGAGAGCGCGAAGTAGTGTTCGCTGCCTTGCCCCCACTGACGAACACGAGGGGGAACCAGTCTCTCCAGTGGGACGTCGGGGGTTAAGGGCAAGGCACTTTTCATGTGTCTGAATTAAACATGACGTCACATACGGTCAAAAAGCAGCTTTCCTCGGGCTAGCGGGAAACAAAATATGAATGCGTCCTCTGTGTTCTTTAGGTAAATCAAATGGCAATGAGCGACGTAAAATGAGAAATGAGGAAACGGAGGAACGGAAGAAAAGCCCCAAATCCTAAAAGATGGAATCGTGGACCGCGCGGAAAACCCCCAGTTCCCAAAAGACGGACTTGCGGGAAATCACACGAAATTCTAAAAGACTGAAGTATAACTATAAAGCCTCTCGCTTTAGGGAAACGAAGAGTTGGAAAAGGTGAAGAAAAGGACAAAAGAAAGGACTTAAATAATATTTATTTTCTTGGTAATGTTAAGGTATTCACTGAGATAAAACTGACAATAGATTTTTCGTTCAAACTTTGCCCACTGAATATTTATCATATGAGAACTCCAATTTTGAAATAAAAAAGGGGGTGCCCATACTCATTAAGGAGCACTGGGGCATTGAAAATGACCCATTTTTGCATTATTTAATGCTTATTACAAGAACGCATTCCCAGTAATAATTGTAAATTTTTGTGACCGAGACTCATGAGAAAACGCATTAAACTGGAGTCAATGCATTGTATCGGACACAAAAAACTTTTAAGTTTGATTTAGACAGAAAGCTGAATTCTAAATTAAAATTTCAACCAAATTTCTTGACGTGGTTACCATAGAGCAAAATAGAAAAGACCACAGTTTACTTGCTATTTTCGTTATTTATTCAATTTTCAGCAATAGGAATCAGATCAGTCTTTCCTCAAGCAAAGTTTATGATAAGTTGATTACAATGACTGAAAAAAAAGTTGGGGTGCCCGTGCTCGTTGGTGAGCTATAGCCATTTTCCAACTGACAGCGCTCAATATCAAGGCAAATCCGCCATGTTTTCAATATGCGCTTGCAAGCGGGCGCGCTAAATGACGCCATAAATTATGACTTGTGAGGAATAAATCTTAAGAATTTGTTATCTATCCTTTGAAATTTGAAAAGATGAGCACTGATTCTCGATAGGTGTGTTTATTTAAGGGTTAATTTCGCTGGCTGAGATATCAATAATACGATTTTTTTTTATTTAACATGCACATGGAAACTTGCAAGGGAAAACACGACTAGAAGTCGGTCGCGATATATAGGCTTATGCACATGCTTGATCGCTTTTTTTGCAAAACATTTTAAACCGATTTGATTACACTTGGGTTTAGATAGACGTTTTCTATGGGAGATCCATTTTTGGTCTTCAGCTGGGTTATACTGATTAATTTTGGTAGTTAAAAAGCGGGAAAAAGGTTTCTGACGAGTTCATATTAAGGCTTACCAGTAGTTTTAAGTTCAATTAACTTAATGCTTACACGCATAACACGATGGACGAATTTTTTTTCCATTACGCCTGTTTCAAAATATGAAAAACAACTTTGATCAAACAATAATTGCTTTGGAAATTTCCATTTCCTTGGATTTACGTTGGTTAGAGTTAAGCCTGGGAAAAATAACTCATGATACCATAAACATTAAGGCGTGGATTAGTGGATAAGAGGATTCACTTCAGAGCGAGAAGCTGCAGGTTTGAGCCCTGGTGGGAAATGCCAAAATGAAATTACCTAAAAAAACTCAAAAACGCTGAGTACATCAGGGATTAATAAGTGAAAGAAAACACAGGGGGTGTTGAGGAAGGGCTAGAATAACGGATATAACAGAGGGAGGCTAGGAACAGTCGGGGGATAAACACAGAGTGCTGGTGAGGGGGGTGAATTGAGGGATATGATACGGAGGGAGGAAGAATAAGAGGATCGGATAAATGGGAAGAAATGGGAAAAGGTTAGCAGAGGGAAGACTGGATGAAGAAGGGTTGAAAAGAAAGAGCCAAAAAATGGGAAAGACAATGGAAAGATAGGCTTACACAGCCGGATAAAACGAAAATGAACAATGGAACACAACCTGTAAGAAGGGCTTTGAAGTCGGGGGCATTGATTTTCTTTCTGTTTCCTCCAAAAAAAATGAAACTTAACACAGTATTGGGCTACAAACGATACTCACTTTTTGAACTACTTCCTTTTTAATTAGGGTGCACAACGTGGGAATCTCACAGAAATTTTGCATAAGGGTCTTAAGGCTGGTTTTCACTAGTGACGGAATCGTAATCAGAAGCATAAAGCAACGGAGTCGGAAGAAGAACACCCATGCCGCTTATGATACCGTCGCTTACGATCTAGTGAAAATTAAGTTGTCGGAGTCGGATGCAGAAGCGGAAGAATAAGCCAATCACAATACTCCTTTCCGGGCCTGACTCCGTCAATCTAGTTTTCACTGGATCGTAAGTGACGGAGTCGAAAATGGAATCCGGAGAAATGAAACGTTCTGATCCATTGGATTCGGATTCCGTAGAGGTGACGACCCCGATTTCACTATGTTGTAAGCTCCCAGACGATTCGACCACGACTCAGTCGCTAGTGTAAACCAGCCTCAATAGTCCAGCTGTTAAGCTAAAAATCGTTCACTTTTTGATAAAAGCATGAAACTTAACAGGATGATGATTGTTTAAAAACTCTTTAAACAGCGTGGGTACTAAAAAAGAAGAAACAAGTTACAAACTAAGCTTGCGAAAATAACAGGATATAAAAACATCTTACACGCTTCGAAAGTTAAAAATAAGTCAAAAAGTCAAAAACAAAAACTTAAGATTGATTTAATTACACATATTTTGTAATGCGCTTTTGAGTATTTTTATAGAAAAAGCGCAATATAAGTATATTAAATATTATTATTTTGTAATGCGCCTTTGAGTATTTTTATAGAAAAAGCGCAATATAAGTATTAAATACTGGTAATTTCAATATGAAAGTGAGTGCTGGCGAACGGGTAAAAAGTTGTGGGATCCACACCTCACTTTGGACTTGAGAATCGCACGCTGTCAGACGCTTTCGCTTTCGACGTGCAGGTGACGTTGCCATACAACAAGTAGGTATGTTTTCTCTTTGCTATGCCGTTATTTGCTTTTGTAATCATTCATCAAGGTCACGAACAGAAAGAGCTATTTGTGTTTGGCTGCTTTTATAGATCCACCGCTTGAGAATAGCGAAGCGCGCGAGTGACGTCATGACTCAGACAAGACTCAGACAAACAAACTGGAATGGTGAATGATTTTGAATATTTCTTTAAGAGCAAAAGCCGGTGTTCCTAAAACACTTGTGAAACAAAAATTTCGCTTATATTCCCTGTACTTCCCTCAGAACAAGCTTATGTCGCCTGAGTCTCGCGGGGAATTCAGTGATTTGCATTCTATTGTTAGACTTCGCGCGCTTCGCT
>JAHPZR010054539.1:0-15000 GCA_019787425.1 Platygyra sinensis | reverse complement strand
ATAGCAAAGAGAAAACATACCTACTTGTTGTATGGCAACGTCACCTGCACGTCGAAAGCGAAAGCGTCTGACAGCGTGCGATTCTCAAGTCCAAAGTGAGGTGTGGATCCCACAACTTTTTACCCGTTCGCCAGCACTCACTTTCATATTGAAATTACCAGTATTTAATACTTATATTGCGCTTTTTCTATAAAAATACTCAAAGGCGCATTACAAAATAATAATATTTAATATACTTATATTGCGCTTTTTCTATAAAAATACTCAAAAGCGCATTACAAAATATGTGTAATTAAATCAATCTTAAGTTTTTGTTTTTGACTTTTTGACTTATTTTTAACTTTCGAAGCGTGTAAGATGTTTTTATATCCTGTTATTTTCGCAAGCTTAGTTTGTAACTTGTTTCTTCTTTTTTAGTACCCACGCTGTTTAAAGAGTTTTTAAACAATCATCATCCTGTTAAGTTTCATGCTTTTATCAAAAAGTGAACGATTTTTAGCTTAACAGCTGGACTATTGAGGCTGGTTTACACTAGCGACTGAGTCGTGGTCGAATCGTCTGGGAGCTTACAACATAGTGAAATCGGGGTCGTCACCTCTACGGAATCCGAATCCAATGGATCAGAACGTTTCATTTCTCCGGATTCCATTTTCGACTCCGTCACTTACGATCCAGTGAAAACTAGATTGACGGAGTCAGGCCCGGAAAGGAGTATTGTGATTGGCTTATTCTTCCGCTTCTGCATCCGACTCCGACAACTTAATTTTCACTAGATCGTAAGCGACGGTATCATAAGCGGCATGGGTGTTCTTCTTCCGACTCCGTTGCTTTATGCTTCTGATTACGATTCCGTCACTAGTGAAAACCAGCCTTAAGACCCTTATGCAAAATTTCTGTGAGATTCCCACGTTGTGCACCCTAATTAAAAAGGAAGTAGTTCAAAAAGTGAGTATCGTTTGTAGCCCAATACTGTGTTAAGTTTCATTTTTTTTGGAGGAAACAGAAAGAAAATCAATGCCCCCGACTTCAAAGCCCTTCTTACAGGTTGTGTTCCATTGTTCATTTTCGTTTTATCCGGCTGTGTAAGCCTATCTTTCCATTGTCTTTCCCATTTTTTGGCTCTTTCTTTTCAACCCTTCTTCATCCAGTCTTCCCTCTGCTAACCTTTCCCATTTCTTCCCATTTATCCGATCCTCTTATTCTTCCTCCCTCCGTATCATATCCCTCAATTCACCCCCCTCACCAGCACTCTGTGTTTATCCCCCGACTGTTCCTAGCCTCCCTCTGTTATATCCGTTATTCTAGCCCTTCCTCAACACCCCCTGTGTTTTCTTTCACTTATTAATCCCTGATGTACTCAGCGTTTTTGAGTTTTTTTAGGTAATTTCATTTTGGCATTTCCCACCAGGGCTCAAACCTGCAGCTTCTCGCTCTGAAGTGAATCCTCTTATCCACTAATCCTACGCCTTAATGTTTATGGTATCATGAGTTATTTTTCCCAGGCTTAACTCTAACCAACGTAAATCCAAGGAAATGGAAATTTCCAAAGCAATTATTGTTTGATCAAAGTTGTTTTTCATATTTTGAAACAGGCGTAATGGAAAAAAAATTCGTCCATCGTGTTATGCGTGTAAGCATTAAGTTAATTGAACTTAAAACTACTGGTAAGCCTTAATATGAACTCGTCAGAAACCTTTTTCCCGCTTTTTAACTACCAAAATTAATCAGTATAACCCAGCTGAAGACCAAAAATGGATCTCCCATAGAAAACGTCTATCTAAACCCAAGTGTAATCAAATCGGTTTAAAATGTTTTGCAAAAAAAGCGATCAAGCATGTGCATAAGCCTATATATCGCGACCGACTTCTAGTCGTGTTTTCCCTTGCAAGTTTCCATGTGCATGTTAAATAAAAAAAAATCGTATTATTGATATCTCAGCCAGCGAAATTAACCCTTAAATAAACACACCTATCGAGAATCAGTGCTCATCTTTTCAAATTTCAAAGGATAGATAACAAATTCTTAAGATTTATTCCTCACAAGTCATAATTTATGGCGTCATTTAGCGCGCCCGCTTGCAAGCGCATATTGAAAACATGGCGGATTTGCCTTGATATTGAGCGCTGTCAGTTGGAAAATGGCTATAGCTCACCAAAGAGCACGGGCACCCCAACTTTTTTTTCAGTCATTGTAATCAACTTATCATAAACTTTGCTTGAGGAAAGACTGATCTGATTCCTATTGCTGAAAATTGAATAAATAACGAAAATAGCAAGTAAACTGTGGTCTTTTCTATTTTGCTCTATGGTAACCACGTCAAGAAATTTGGTTGAAATCTTAATTTAGAATTCCGCTTTCTGTCTAAATCAAACTTAAAAGTTTTTTGTGTTCCGATACAATGCATTGACTCCAGTTTAATGCGTTTTCTCATGAGTCTCTGTCACAAAAAATTTACAATTATTACTGGGATATGCGTTCTTGTAATAAGCATTAAATAATGCAAAAATGGGTCATTTTCAATGCCCCAGTGGCTCCTTAATGAGTATGGGCACCCCCTCTTTTATTTCAAAATTGGCGTTCTCATATGAGTAAATATTCAGTGGGCAAAGTTTGAACGAAAAATCTATTGTCAGTTTTATCTCAGTGAATACCTTAACATTACCAAGAAAATAAATATTATTTAGTCCTTTCTTTTGTCCTTTTCTTCACCTTTTCCAACTCTTCGTTTCCCTAAAGCGAGAGGCTTTATAGTTATACTTCAGTCTTTTAGAATTTCGTGTGATTTCCCGCAAGTCCGTCTTTTGGGAACTGGGGGTTTTCCGCGCGGTCCACGATTCCATCTTTTAGGATTTGGGGCTTTTCTTCCGTTCCTCCGTTTCCTCATTTCTCATTTTACGTCGCTCATTGCCATTTGATTTACCTAAAGAACACAGAGGACGCATTCATATTTTGTTTCCCGCTAGCCCGAGGAAAGCTGCTTTTTGACCGTATGTGACGTCATGTTTAATTCAGACACATGAAAAGTGCCTTGCCCTAAACCCCCGACGTCCCACTGGAGAGACTGGTTCCCCCTCGTGTTCGTCAGTGGGGGCAAGGCAGCGAACACTACTTCGCGCTCTCAAGTGAACAAAGTTTAAGGACAGATTGGGTGTAGGTACCAGTCTTGGTACGAACTTTGGCTGCTCTGACTCTCCCGTCGTCCCCAGGGAGCGCTCTTAGCGCACACCCTAACAGCCAACACCCACGAGGGGAGTTCTCGTCAACGACAAGAACAAGATCTCTTATAGAAACATTACGAGCTTCCTTCTTCCACTTCTGGCATTCCGTCAATGCTGGTAGGTATTCCCGGAGCCAACATTTCCAGAAGTGCTGGGTCATAACTTGTGCATGCTCCCACCTCTTTCGGCTGCACAAGTCCTTGTCGTTGACGACATCTGGCGGGAAATTAGGGTTTCCTCGTCCGAGCAGAAAGTGATTCGGCGTTAAGGCTTCTTCGTCTCGATAATCAGTGCTAACATGGGTTAGAGGGTGACCGTTCATTAATGACTCCACTTCAGCCATAAATGTAAGCAAAGTTTCATCAGTGACAGTGCTTTTCTACAACTGCTTTAAGCGCTCTTTTCACAGACTGAATGAGATGTTGCCACGCACCTCCAAAGTGCGGCAAAGACGGGGGATTGAAGTGCCACTGCACTCTTTCGTTGGACAACTGATCACCAATACGCTCACTGTCTAGGCGCTTGAGGGCTTCTCGGAGTTCTTTTTCGGTGCTGCAAAGTTAGTGCTGTTATCCAACAAATATTGGCTGCCCTTCTGCGTCTAGCCATCATCCTTCTTACTGCCATGAAGCAAGAATGAGTGTCTAATGAGTGAGCTATTTCCAGGTGTACCGCCCGCGTAGTCAAGCGTGTAAATAGCACACCGTAGCGCTTTTCTGTTTTCCTTCCATGGCGCACAAGTATTGGGCAAAAGTAGTCAACTCCAGTATTTGCAAAGGGTGGCTGCTGATATCCCAGTCTTGAATATCGGGCAGATCAGCCATGACAGGCGGTTTGGGTTTCGCTCGTAGCCTACGGCACGATGGACAACTTGACGAAATCTTTTGAACCATGGCCAGCCCTTTCAGGATCCAATACTTCTGTCTCGGCTCATTCAAAACGTGCTTGTTACTTGTACAGTACAGACGAAGGTGATTGTGCATTACAATTAAACACGTTATCTCGTTCTTCGGATCCAATATCAAAGGGTGTCTAGTCCCTTCAGGAATGGGGGCTTTGCGTAGGCGGCCGCCTACCCTCAAGCATTCTGCTTCATCCACATAGGGGTTGAGGGCGCTGAACCTGCTTCTAACTCAAACTGGTAGTCGCTTCTTTGTTCTTAAGGCTTCAATATCAAGATGACACGAGTCTCTGACTTTTTCGTACGGCGATTATCTCTGTGTTTTGAATTTCTGTGGCGGTAAAGAGACGACAAAACGCGATACTCTGCCTTTCTTTTACAGTTTTCGGGGGGACGAAACGACAAATCCACGCCAGGACACCACGAAATCTTGTCCAAGAGGAGAATTTCTCTGGGTTTGAAAAGTAAGCTCTTGTCTCGCTAACAGGTGTATGCCCAGACCATTTTGTGTGTTTCACTTATCATCATTTTCACGGGGGCTAAGCACTGGTATGAGGTCTTAGTGGGGCTAGCAAGGGTCACCAATGCTCTCCCCGTAAATGCTGAGAAATGCCTCTCCGTCTAATATAGGCTCTGCCAGTGCAGTCATATGTCGCACGTCCTCGTCACCGTAGCCCCTGGTAATGCTAGCGGTAGCTAGCAGCTGAACGACAGTGGCAAAAGAAGAGTGTTCGGCGCCTTCAAATAACCGGAATCTGTGACTAAGGGAAGGAAAACCCCGACAGAAAAACCCTGGCCCTCCAGGTTTGGGGGTTGGGCGTGAGGCCAATCACCTCACCCCATAAAACATTGTGATTACGGAAGCTGAAATCTCGATGTATACAATGGGTGAAAAACAACGACTTGCCGGACCCCAGACGATGCCTTTATTAGCTGGGTCGACGGAAGTATGACGACAATGGGTGAAAGCCGAAAGGGAGCCCATTCTCCGAAAAACTCGTTGGCAAACCCCAAAACTAAAGTAAAAGTGGGATGTTGGAATGTGAGAACTATGTTCTCGGTAGGAAAAACAGCCCAGATTACAGATGAGATGACGCGTTATGGCATTGGTATATTAGGGATAAGTGAATGCAGGTGGTCGGGATTTGGACGTTTGTAAGCACGAACAGGTGAAACCATCATATACTCTGGCAGGGACGACGATGTACATCAGAGTGGGGTCGCCATAATCATGTCCAAGAAAGTCGACCATGTTTAGACAGCTGAAGACCGATAAGTGACCGCATCATAGAAGCTCGCTTCTTCTAGCTCGCGCTTCATCAAGAGAACAGTTACCCAGGTCTATGCCCCAACCAATGAGGCAGATGACGAGGTAAAAGACGACTTCTATGATCAGTTACAAGAGATCGTGGACGAGGTGCCGAGGCACGATATGCTCTTGGTCATTGGCGACTGGAATGCAAAAGTGGGTGAGCAACAACTTGGAGAGGAAGGCATTGTAGGAAAGTTTGGTATGATAGGGGAGAGGAGCGACAACGGGGAGCGCTTTGTGTCTTTCTGTCCACTGAACAATCTTGCTATTCTATCAACTAAAAAGATCAAAGACACTTACTGCGAGACGGCCAAGGATGTGCTAGGCTACAGAACAAGGAAAAATAAGAGCTGGATTAGTCCAGAAAGCTGGAAGGGAGTTGAAGAAAGGAAACAGTTAAAGCAAAAGTTAGCTGGCACAAGGTCGGAGCGACTAAAGGCAAGGCTGCAACAGGAATACAGGAAGAAAGATCTAGAAGTGAAGAAAAGTTTGAGAAAGGACAAGAGAGAGTGGGCTAACAATATAGCGCAAGAGGCAGAGGATGCTGCTAAGTGTGGGCAGATGAAAGGTGTGTGCGATGCTACAAGAAGGCCGTGCAGCGAGCCACCAAAGAAAATTGACATGGTAAGGAACAACGAAGGCAATTTGTTGCACAAAAGAAGAGGAGGTGCAACAAAGATGGAAAGAGCACTTTGTTGAATTACTGAATAGACCCAACCCGGAGCAGGAGGCCGAAAGTGATTAGCGAAATGGAAGTTATAGAAGAGATACCATCAGGCCCCATAACTAAAGCCGAGATTAGGAGCGCCATCACGAGCATGAAAGCAGCCAAAGCACCTGGTGTGGACTGCTTAACAGTAGAACTGCTCAAGGCTGACATTACAACAACAGTCGATGTACTCCATGACCTTTTCTGTGAGATATGGGTCAGTGAGACTGTTCCTGCAGATTGGAGGAGGGGCCTCATTGTCAAGATTACCAAAAAAGGGGATCTCACCAAGTGTGGAAACTGGCGGGGGATTACTTTGATGTCTGTCGCTGCAAAAGTGATGGGCAAGGTATTAATCAGAAGAATATCAGGTGGTGTTGATGCAAAGTTAAGGAAGGAGCAAGCTGGTTTCAGGAAAGGAAGAAGTACGATAGAGCAGATATTCGTTCTCAGGAACATCGTAGAGCAAGCAGTGGAATGGAACTCCAGCTTGTATGTATGTTTTGTCGACTATGAAAAGGCTTTTGATAGCGTTCACAGGAAACCTTGTGGAAGATCATGGAGAGTATGGGATACCTTCGAAGCTTGTCAGAATGGTCAACGCAATGTATGATGGTAGCCAATGCGCGGTTGTTGAGGGCACAAGTCAAACTGACTGGTTTGATGTGAAGTCCGGCGTAAAGCAGGGGTGTAACATGTCAGGGTTTCTGTTCTTACCTGTGATCGACTGGATCATGAGAAGGACAGTAACGGGTGCTAACACTGGCATTAGATGGAAATTGTGGTCCAAGTTAGACGACTTGGACTTTGCTGATGATATTGCACTTACATCCAGTACGAAATGTCTAATCCAACAGAAAGTGACAAATCTCAGCACTACCAGCAAGACAACTGGCTTGAAGATCAATCTGAAAAGACAAAACTCCTCAGACTTAACACGACCAGCAATGAGAATGTCCAGATTGACGAACATGATATTGAAGATCTAGAAAGTTTTGTCTACTTGGGTGCATACATCAGCAAGTCAGGTGGCACAGAAGAAGACATCAAAGCAAGGTTTGGGAAAGCAAGGGCTGCATATAGTAAGTTGGATAAGATCTGGAAGAACAGTAAATTTACCTACAAGACTAAGATCAAAATGTTCAAATCTAATGTCATCTCGGTGTTGTTGTATGGTTGTGAGTGCTGGCGAATGACCAAAACAGACGAGAAAAAACTGGATGCATTCTTACATAAGAGCCTTCGTCGGATGTTTAAGATCTACTGGCCAATGCGGGTAACAAACGAGGAGATTAGAGCAAGAGCAAGATTGGAGACAATAAGCAAGCAAGTGGCAAGGAGGAGATGGACGTGGTTGGGCCATGTCCTCAGAATGGACAATTACTCACATCCACGAATTGCTCTAACATGGGTGCCTGAAAGCAAACGGAAAAGGGGTAGACCGCGCGAGACTTGGAGAAGGACTATCGAAAGAGAACTGAAAGAGAACGGTTTAGGAACATGGGCAGCAGCAGCATCGGCTGCGGAGGACAGAACAACCTGGAGGAAGAGAGCCTACAGCCCTATTCTCCACTTGGAGAACGGATAAATGATGATGATCATTTCCACAAAGGGGTCCAATAAACATATCAGGCCAGTGCTCTTCTCATTTGGACAGGAAGGCAGGGTCATGGAGCCATCGCCAATGGTCATCCAAGTCTGCCGATCGAAGGCCTCGGGTGTAATCGTGGGCAGGATTACAGTGGCCAGGAACGCACGTCCACTGTGTCGGGTTGGTTGTGTCGTGAATATCCGAGACCTGGTTGGCCACAAATGTGTGAAAACGTCGGCTTTTGTTAGCTATGTACTGCAACACAGTCTTCGAGGCACTCCAAAAGATGGGATCTTTTATGTCAACAGTCAACTCTTGCTTGACCACACAGTGCAACCTTACGGCTAAGACAGCTGCTTGAAGCTCTAAACGAGGTATGCTTAACTGCTTTAGGAGTGCCACATGATTCCTCGCCATAACAAGCGAAACCTTAATCTTACCATCAGGAAGTGAGTATCTAGCATAACACACAGCACCAAAGCCCATTTGAGACACGTCGGCGAATATATGAAGCTGTATCGACGCTTCAGGACACGTGTTAACGCAGAAACAATGAGGCAGTTCCAATTCACTCAGTCTCATCAGGTCTTCAAGCTAATTCTCCCAGATACTCTGGCCAACTTCATCTAAGGGCTCGTCCCAGTCTTCGTTCTTACACCATAACGATTGGACTAGACATTTAGCAGGCAGCATGTATGGAGCTAGCACTCCCAGTGGGTCGAACACCATTGATAGGCGACTTAAGACTCCGCGCTTGGTTGACTCGGGTGACTGATGCGGATAAATGGAGAAACGAAAACAGTCTGTTTCAGTGTTTCATTTCAAGCCCAATGTGCGTTCAATTGGTAGTTCATCGAAGTTCAAATCGACTGACGGGTTAGCTTTCTCTTGAGGAGGAATGTGCGACAGGACTTCACGCGAAGAACTGATCCACTTTGTCAATCTGAAACCTCCACGCGCCAAGAGAGAGGTCATTTCACGGAACATTTGCACTGCGGTGGTTTCGTAACATACGGATTTCAGAACGCCATCCATGTAGAAATTCTTCTCAACTGACTTGATCGTGTCAACGGAAAACGCAACGTCCTGACGGTTGTCAAGTGCTGTCTTTCTAAAATACATAGTTCGTCGTACACGGGGAAGAGGCAGCTCCGAAAATCATGACGAGCATCTGATACACATCAGGTGGGCGTTCCAGTTCCAAGTTCCGCCACAAGAATCTCAGGGCGGGCTGATCTTCTTCAATGATTCGAACCTGATGGAACATGGCTTCGACGTCAGCGGCTAAACCAACACGCTGTTCTCTAAATCACAACAACACACCCAGTAAGCTATTCAGGAGATCGAGCCCGGTGTGAAGTTTGCCATTCAGGGATACTCCGTCACATTTGGCAGCTGCATTCATGACGATTCGCACTTTGTCCGTCTTGTTGGGATTACGAACTGGATGGTGCGGCAGAAACCACTGTTTCGGGTTGGGGCAGATGCCTCTTCAGGGGTAAGCTTTCGCGCATAACCCATGTCAACATAGTCTTTAATAATGGCACAATATTTCTTCGCCAGCTCCTCGTCACGCTTTAGTTTCCTTTCGGTAGACTCCAGTCGTTTCTTAGCCATGAGGCGGTTATCAAGAAACTTTACTTCTCCTTCTCTCCATAACATCCCGACTTCATATCTGTCGCTCACATGTTTCACAGTTCTCTCTAAAGTCTCTAGAGCGCTTTTGTCTTCACGGGAACGGGGTGTCACGTCTTCATACTTTGTACCAAAGGATTCTGTTCGCCACCAGTCCTCTACTTGCTTGCTCAACGATTCTTCAACATTCAGGACTCGGTGCACATACATAACATGTAAACGTTCGGGTTTCACGATTGACTTATTAACTGAACCAGCAAGGGTCCAACCAAAGGCTGTGAGAATTGCAACAGCTGCCCTGGACGACCTCTTCGTACGTCATGCTGCAATATTGCCTCCAATACGTTTGCTCCCAGCAAAATTGTCACGTCTTTGGACTCGACTTCGGGGAAGTCAAGATTAGTCAGGTGCGAGAAATCCTGCATCATTGTGCGCGTAACTCTTTGCGGGGGCAGGTTCAACTGTGGTATTGTTCAAGCTTCTTCTACAGTTATCTGGACGCCTGTTTCTGGTCCTTCAACGGCACCAACGTGGAATGACACTTTTCTCGAACGTATTGGCTCACGAGATGAGTTAATAGTGCCAAGTTGTAAAGGGCTATCCTTGCAAACGAGACTAATAGCGTCAGGAACGTTTTCCAAGATAAGCGAAGTTTTGCTGCGAGAGTCCAGCAGCGCAAATGTATTTACTTTAACTCCACTAGAGGTCGCAACTGCTACGGGGACGATTTGCAGCAAAACAGCGGAGGAGGCGCAGTTCACAGACGAAGCTCCGAAAAAGATGGGTGCTGAGGCGTTCAAAGTCGAGACGGGTGATACGCTGCTCAAAGGTGTTGGAGCGACGAAAACCGATGCCGCGCCATGGATTAGCGAATGGTGGTATATGCTATAGCCTTCCACGTCACATCGTTTCTTGCGTGAGCAGTCACATGATTGGTTGTCTGCGGACTCGAAGCAGGAAAAGCACAACCTCTTTCCTTTGCCTAACTGAGCTCTCTGATTCACACTATGAATTTGTCGCACTTCTCAGTCCTGTGTTTCTTGTTGCATATCAGACAGGTGTTGGCTGTGGGCTAGCTCTGATTCCCTGTCATGGCACCTGTAGCTAGGGTCGAGAATCTGTGAAGCTGCTCTTGACAGTTGTCGATACCTTCATCTCCTTTTGCGGTAGTCTTCTATGGCCAGATCTTCCACCCCTCGATGGCTTACCGAAGCATGGTAAGGGTTCACTGACTAACGTTTTGGCGCGTAGTCTTGCACAGAGCCATTCGTCAAGATCAACTAATGTGGGAATAGTAGGATATATCTCAATCTTCCTTTCTCCCCACTTTTCCTTTAACGGGTCAGGTAATTTCTGTAACGCAGCATGTGTGTTAGTCGAAGATGCCAAGTCATGAGAGTATCCCAAACTCTTCATTGTGGCGACTGCATTGTGTAGCGTGTAGTAGAATGAACGAAGCTGTGTTACGTCTCCCTCGGCAACAATCGGATGATAAAGTACGGTCTTCATGAAGGCTCCAGCACAAGTTCCTCGTTTCCAAATTGCTCTTCAAGTTCCGTCAGTGCTGCCTCGTAGAGATGGCCATGATTCACTGAGCATACCTCCAATAGCTCTCTTCGCATTTCCGACCAAGGCCCTCTAGAGGTAAGTCATTCTCTGTGTATCAGTGAGAGGTTGGTCATGTACCAAACTTTTAAACAGTGATATGAACTGAGGCCACTCGAGAGGATCCCCTGAAAAGCGTGGTAACTCCAAACGCGGTATTGATTTCACGAACGCTGGCGTCGACTGTAAGTTCGTTTCTCCCGTTGTCGTACGCTGCTTAGCCGAGAGCTCTTTGATCCACGAAACATCGAGGCGTTCTTCTAGATCTGTGTCACGATAAGCTTGATCGATTTGGGGAGTCTGCTTGCACAAAGTGGACTATTCAATCGGAGAACGCAACTTCACGATTTGCTGAGGTGACATCTCGGTTTTCACAATTTTTTACATTTTCCGATATTTGGGGTTTAATGTCATGTTAAACAGTTTCGTCGTCGGCATCGTTAAAATCTCGCAAACGGCTTTCAATATCTTCTGGTCACTTTTAGATTTAGTAGGGATGTCAAGCTAAGCTTCTAATCGCAACTTTTCGGCTTCATATTCGAGTTCTCTTATGCGCCGGTGTTCTTGTAATTGCCTTTCCTGTTCGAGATTTTCGGCTCGCTTACGCTCCTCTTCCAGTCGGCGTTGAGCTTCTCTCTTTGCTTGTTCGACTTGCAGATCCATCACACGTGCACGCCTCTCACTTTTACTGGCGCGCGAGGGTGCACCATGACCGCTGGCTGACTCAAATCGGAGCAAGGGCGCACATTCACTACCAGCCTCTGAAGGCAGTTCGCTTTTTCTCTTTCGTTTATCGAAATGTCAATGCTTTCGAGACACAAATTCGCCCTTTCGACGGCGTTTTCCGTTAGCGTGAGGTGCTCCCGCAATCCTTCAAGTTCCAAAAATGATTCGTATTCTTCGCTGGCCTGCTCAAGTTCTTTAAGCGCTTCTTCAATTTTCGCAGCTAGCCCACGTTGTTTCCTTCGGCTTCCACGCGACTTCAGAAGATTCTCAGCGACGTTAATATACCTCGTCAGCGTAGCCTTTCGGCAAGATAACTTGCTCTTAGCAAGTTATCAAAGCAAACATTCAATGTTACGTACCAGAAAACCTCGCTCTGCTACCAGATGTTCCGGACGATTTCACGTATTTTCAAGACGACAAAAACGGTAAACTTTCGAGACGATTTATTCTAAACAAAACGACAACAACGTAATGCGACACAAAGTCAAAAACGGTACAAAGGTCACTCCATCAGGTGTGACGCAATGTGTCACGTGTCCAAGTTTTGGCGCGAACAAGCCGTAGGTGTGTTCTGTAGAACTATTAACCTATCAAGTTTCAATGGTCTGCGCTGTAAATTGGCGAAGATAGTTCGATTAATATTATAATATTATAATACATGATGTAATGTTGGGTTGAGTGTATGACATCATCAGTCATCTCATTTGCATATTTACACATTTTTCAAACTTAAATATCTCCAGAACTAATGCAGGTATTTGCAAATGGTTAACGGCATTTTCATTCTTTCATGGAGTTCTTTGTGATACACGTAAGAAATCAAGAGGTTAAAATGTGATCATAGTGGCACTTTAATGATTGAGTTTTGGGTTTTTAAATCACCCTTGATTGGTTTAATACTTGTCTTATTAATTAGACTGAAAGTCTAATAATAATAAATGACTGTCTGTCATGACTGACTAGCTATGACTGATTGACTGACTGGCTGGCTGACTGACTAACCCAATACAGATGGACCGACCTACAAACAGATGGGTGGCCAGACAGACATATGGTCTGACCAACCCTGTTGGGGGGGGGGGGAACTCCTCTATGAAAAGGACGGGGGTGCTGGTTGGAAATTTTGAAAAAGAAACCCTAAGAGATGCTAAGATCCTGTTTTGTGTGCAAATTGGCTTGAAAGGTACCAAGTCTGAGACAAATTTTAAAGTAATCTGGTTTTTAAATATCTCCTTTCATTTTTTTTGGCTCAATACGTGTACCATAAATGGTACTGCAAAAAGCTTCTGGTATGGATCATTTGAGGCTGAATACCCAAAGAGAAACCAAAAAATGACTGATTTTGCGGGAAATTTTGCGGCAATTTTGGGGGCAAGTTTCACTAAAAATGATTGCTGAAAAACAGCCGATTTTGTGCCATTTTCTGGGCATATTTCACTGAAAAGTGATTGGTTTCTCACTGATTTGATGAATGTTTTTAACTAAAAAATGGCAATTGTACCATTTTTTTCGGAAATTATGAGTGTTGGCCTATGCAATAGCAACTACTTATACCCGCTGCCTTTGTTGAACTAACGATTTTGCAGGAAAATTTGAGCACCTCATTTGGACAATCGTACGTGTTTGTATTTGTTTGACTGCGAGGTTCTTTTTGACAGAGATCATCATTTGCTCATGGCCACTGTATTCAGTTTTTTGCAACATTGATGTTAGATGTGAAGTTTATATGAGATAATTCATATTTTGTACTGCGGTTGTAGATGAATGTGAAGAGTGATCATCACAGTAAAGTTTCCAATTTAAGCAATTGGAAAGAAGAAGCCTGAAAAAAATCAGGGCTTCATCTTTCCAATTGCTTAAATTGGAAAATTTACTTTGATGATCACTCTTCACATTCATTGATCTTAGAACAATAAATTTGCAAGTTTATGGCAAGTAAACAACCCCAGCACCAAGCTACGAAGTTCAAAATGTACTACTAATATGCATGTATTTGGTACGATTTCTAGCGAATTTCTTGTATTGACTGTGCGTTTTTGAGAATTCCGCGGGATGACTTAAAACTCGCGACTCTGCAACTGCGCGGAATATCAGAAGCCCAGTTTTTAAGCTATGTTTTAAACTGTTTGAGGCAAAGGACTATATGGCACCCATAATCATAATCGAGGTAAGAAATTTAGGATTTGACAAGAATATATTGGCCCTCTTTCCTTGTGACAGTTTAATCTGACTAGCTTTAACCTGTTATTAAAGGGCCAGTCATGCAAAACATTGTGATTACTGTAAGTGGTATTTTGTGAGTAAATCTATGGTGATAGTGGTAGTAAATTTTTATTACGGTGTAGATGACATGAGCAGTTGTTTTTAATATTCTTCACAGGGGTACCTTTTAGGGCAACTTATAGTGCCAGTAAACATGCACTGCAGGTATGTACTTTGTCTTGGGATGAAAATTTTTAGTTCTTAATGATTATAAATGGCTAAAATTGCACTGACTCACAACATAATTTCAATAAAAAATAATTGTTTAGTTTTCTTGATGTAAAATGAAGACTGTCTGGGTCTTGTTGCCTGTTCTCTTATCACATAGTAATTTCCAATGACACAACAGCATTTTAATTGAATGTCATAAGGAAATATCAGCTTTAATCGTATCTATATGATAAGGTTCTCAATCATGATTGTGTCTCTGCGGGCCTATCTGTCATGTGATCAGCACATGGTCTAGTGGTTGTATAGTTAACAATTATTCACCGAATGGGAGGTGATTAAATATCTACCACTTTCACCGACACTGAGGTGAATAATGGTTTTAGTATATACCACACAAGCTGAATAACTAGCAGCCCAAAGAGTAACTTTGTTTGTGACAATATACCCGACTTTAAAAAGCGACGAAGACGTTTCGACGTTTACTCAACGTCATTTTCAAGTCAAAATGAACAAGAAAAAGTTATTTGAATATAAATGTACAAAAACAAATCCTTGGAGAGTGAAATAAAGCACTATTAAATGAGAGAAGATATTTGCACGCAGTGTCACGTAAACAATTTAGCACGAACGGAGTCCTTCAGGGTATTTAGCCCAGGTTTTAGCTCCTTAATAAACAACATCTCAAATATTGAGCAGTCAAACTTCGTTCCACATTTTCTCAAAACAGAGAATTGTTTGTCCTTTAAATCTGACTTCGATAGGCCATGGTCTTCCAAGTGTCTTCCAATTGCAGAATATTTACGCTCGCCAATGCGTTGGTGCAAGTGTCGGGTTGTGTATCCGACATAATCTGTGTCGCACAGATCACAT
>JAHPZR010054534.1:0-10149 GCA_019787425.1 Platygyra sinensis | reverse complement strand
CGATTTTACAGCGGTTATCAGTCACACGCGCCCTCCAACGATTTTTTTCCATTTTGAAAACTACGTTTTGGTGGACGTCAATCAAATGTATCCATGACAATAACGGCGTCAAATTCTCAGAGTATCCGAGTTGCTCTTTCATATCATCTTTACTTGACTCGTCGATAAACAGAAACTGAGAAGTAAGACTTATAAAATCGTTTAAAGCGCCTTTTCGTTCGTCTCGCTCACGGGCAATGTTTTGAAGCTACAAATTTACAAACATTGTACAACCACAACAACATGAGAATGAACTAAATATAAATAAATAAACTTTATTACAGAATGAACTACAAAAGTCTAAATGCTAATCTCTTGCGGCTTTCATTACCTTTTTATTACTGACATTCCCACATGCCGTGTGGTTCTCTTGACGGTTTGCTTTGCATATAATTTGCCTGTCTGCTACTAGTATTCCAACCACGCTTGAAACTCGTCAAGATAGATCTCTGCATGCCGGGATTATCAGTATTTTAGCAAGGCGAATGACAAGAATTTCTGCGGTGAAAATAATCTGCATCCATAACAAGCTAATAAATAGTCAATCTCCACATAAAGCGACTCATTTCAGAGGCCAACTTTTTCAGCTACCTTGTATCTTTCCTTTCTTCGACTTTCTCTTTGGCGGATCGCTCACGGCTCTAGTTTTGTTTCGTACGCCGCCTTCTTCACAAACGTTTCGTTTCGACAAACCGCGTTTCCTCTACATAAGAGCCCTCCATCTCAGCGAAATTGCAAATTACTTTCTCATAATGACTGAGCGATTATTCCTTAACCAACGACGATCGAACATGGCCGTGAAACTGACACGACGAAATGAACACGGATATTGTCATGGATACATTTGATTGACGTCCACCAAACTTAGTTTCTGAAATGGCAAAAAATCGTTGAAGGGCGCGTGTGACTGATAACCGCTGTAATTAATCAACAGTGGCCCAGAATGTGCCCGCGCGTATATTTGAAATTCGCTGTCGTAATTTTCCGGTTTTCATCTTTGAATATTTTTCTTGCCGTGTTTAAGATTTTAAGCCAGCCCTGCCGTTGTTTTGGGGTTCCGAGTCTAGCTTCTTCACCGTTTTTAGCCATTGAGATTCGCTGTTTGTTGTTTGTTCCGGATAACGTGATTGGTTGATGAAATAGTTCGTATTTTTTAACAAATTGACGTCCGTTTTTCATGCCTCTGTTCTGTTATTTATCATCAGTTTCGTCATAACATTGTCAAAGTAGCTGTGGATCCACGAGGCGATAGCCGAGTGGATCGGCAGACTACTTTGACGATGTTATGACGCAATTCATTGTCAATAACAGGACAGACACATTAAAAAGTGACATCAATTTGTTTTTTACGATAAAAAATATATTGTCAAATTGTCCGCTCACGTTCGTTGACGCATCGCATAAATCATAAATTCATGTGTCTGTTCGCTTATTGACAATTAAAGTTAGCCAATGAGCGCACGAGAATTTCTGCAGTAAATCGTAAATTCCGGTTATTAAGGTGACTTTTGGTGATCTCCGTGCGCATCAAATAATGCTGTGTGTTTCATCACACAGAGTTCGGCTTTCTTTGATTGTTTTTTCATCTACTTCCCGAAAAAATGGCTTCAAATACCCTGCATTATTAATCAATATTTCTGTCCTTTAAAGGAAACCAGGAGCCATAATCAGGGACGGAGACCGTAAGCGCGCGCAATTTCTAGTATTGGGGTTGGCGCCATGATATGGGACAATTTTTCTATTTTTAGAACAAATTGCGCCATCGCCTGCAGCACACGCGAGTACATTGCAGCGAGGATTTTCGCGGATGTCGCGAAGGGGAAATGGCGTCCGAAATTCCCGAAATCGTTTATGCTTTTGGCCCACAACTCAACGCCTTTATGACTGTTGGAATTTTGCTTAAGTATTTTCGCCGTAAGTTGCTCCAGTTTGAGTGAAGACAATGCCGAATTTAGGTATGTTCCGCTTTATATCGCTGATCAAGTTGAGTTCGGCTGCTCCTTTTACAAGAACTTCACATTACTCCAATCTAAATTTTACACATGACGATGACTAACAGCTTTTCCAGAGGCTTTTCCATAACAAAGAAAAAAAAAAAAAACTAGTTGGGTATGTTTGGATATAGCAGCGTTTAGGCCCAATAAGTGACAATAGGTTTATGTCCGTAGATGCTGCTTAGTTTTGTTTGTGTAAAAATCCAATAAATTGTCTGTTGTCGATGAATGAGAGCGCCCGCCGATGCGTGTTTTGCACAGCTAGTAAAACTTGACAAATTAGACTTCGTACTTTGGTTTGAAAACGTACATCGAACTCATATAATATCTCTAGTTTTTGAATATATTTAAGGTTGACTAATGCTTGAGAACATATTAAAAGCTTAGCTGAAAATTTGTGAATACAGCAGAAATAATCAGACAAGTTAAGATGACGTTTTTAATGAACTCGAATAAAGATTTCGATTGAGTCAAAACTCCTTGTCTATTTTATTTTCGCAGTGTAAAGTTTCACTATGTGAAAGAAACACGCATGATGTTAGTAGCCTTTTGGTGAACGTTGGTGAAAACTGTTGTAGTATCTCAGCACAAAAGACAACAACACAAATCTTTTTCACGATTTGTTCACAATCTGAAAACACCACTCGGACTTGAAAGTGCACGCGCTGCACTATGCAAATGAACTACTCGTACGCGTCAGACTTGCCTTTAAAAAACTTTTGCAAACTCGCCAAACGAGCAGAAACAACAAGAAACTATCAAACAAAGATTTTGGTAGTGATAAAGCATTGTTTGGCAAACTCACAAATTAACTCGATACCGGAGTAAACAGTTTTCTTACAGAACTTTTCTCTACAAAACAAACACAAAAGTTTACGGGAAAAACTAGCCGGCGAGCGGATTTTATTCATTCACAGCACGAAATTAAAGAAATTCTTGAACCTGATAAACACACCTTTTTCATTAAATCAGGGCATAAAAGTCCATAGAAAAGCCCTGGTTCATCTTCTCTGTCTTATTCCCTGTCATCGCTGTGAAAAATCGGAAGGAGAATCTCGCAACTCTCACCATTTCATCACACAACGTGACAGCGTCCACGCGAGAGCCCAAGACAAGTGCGTGGATCAGCGCGGATATATGACGTCAGGATGGCGCAATTTGTTCTAAAAATTGAAAAATTGTCCCATATCATGGGTCCGCGTGCATCCCAAGACTTACGGTCTCCGTCCCTGATTATGGCTCCTGAGGAAACATAATTTGGACTTGCTCTGTTGGGCCCGTTACGTCTCTATCTGTAGCATTTATTTCATTTGCCAAAAAAGTAGCCATAGATTTCAGCCATTTTTTTTCTCAGTTATTGAGAATATTGTTCTCTTTGAATTTAAGAAATAAAAAGTGTGGGTCACCGTGCTCGTTTAAGAGAAAATGAGCATTTATCTCGCTATCGTGCTTAGTTTGAGGGAAATCTCTTACGTTTTGTACGCACGCGGGCTCATGTCCGCGCGCTGATGACGCAAAAGACTTTTCCAAGCTGTTGTCTGACTGCTCATATTTAGAAGCAGTACTTTAACATTGACTATCCAGTATCATGATGTTGATCATCTCGACAACAATCTAGCTAGCTAATTTAAAGCACAATTAAACTAAAGAGAAGAGAATAAAAGACCCATTTCTGTGCTGTGAATACGAAATCTTCAGATTGTCGGCGGTGTCTGTCTACACTTATATTCAGAAATGCAGGCTAATGAGATTCAGTGCTCTTCATATTTTACAGAATTATGTGTGTTTTGTTGACTTTATGGGAGAGGGGACACTTTGTTAGACTTATCATAACAAGCATGCATCTCATTAACTTGCATTTCTGGACGTATCGAATTGCGGCGATGAACTACTTGAATGGTATCCAAAATTGCCCGCCGCCTTTCAATTTAGTCGGTTTTGACTTTCAGGGAGATGAGCATTACACCTTTGAGTATAAACTAAGTTTTACATGTCTTTTTTAGACGGCTGTCGCATTATCCAATTCCAAGAAGAAATTCACAACATGATTCTTACCAATCATGTCGTCCAAAGTCACCGAGTGGCTAACCAGGAAATATGCAAGATACATTGCTACCTGGAGACAAAATGCGTCTCTTACAACTACGGCCGTCTGGACCATGGATCATTCCTGTGTGAAATAAATGACAAACATCATTTACAAGTCCCTTCAAATGAGTTTATGGCAAGAGATGGCTTTATTTTCAGCCCAATTTTGGTAAGTAGAGGTACAATATATCGTATTCATTGTAAAATCTTTTGTATTAAAAGTAAGATTCTAAAGGCTCACTGAAGTCCATACCTTCTAGAAAATAACTGTTATTTTAAGTCGATCTTTGCTTTAAACTGTAAGTAATTAAAGAAGTCATGATAGTGAATTTCAGATAAAAATGCACTCAATAGTTTCCCAAGTAAACTTTTTGCTGATGTCAATTCTGCGATATAATGTGCCTTGAAAAAAAAATACATAGCAATATAAAACTAGTTTGGAAGCACTCAAAAAGCAGTGGAAGGACTTGCCTGTTTGCACTTGCTTCCTCTGCATGTGCCAAAGAGAAGTGAAAAATATATTTGAAAAGTAAATCGAAGCATGACAGTCTTTTTGAGACAGCTAACATTGTTTTGTATTTTGCCTTAATGAATTTTTGAAATAGTTATGCATATTATTAACGTTTATTGACATATATATATATATATATATATATATATATATATATATATCTATATCTATATCTATATCTATATCTATATCTATATCTATATCTATATCTATATCTATATCTATATCTATATCTATATCTATATCTATATCTATATCTATATCTATATCTATATCTATATCTATATCTATCTATCTATCTATCTATCTATCTATCTATCTATCTATATATATATATATATATATATATATATATATATATATATAAATTATAGACTTATTGTCAAAGTAGCCCATGCATCTCAAATGCTACGTGCGAGGAGGGTTTTGGTGCCGAAGGATACCGCTGCGTTTGTCCGGAGGGATATTATGGAGATGGCTGTCAACTGGGTAAGGAAAAATGGATCAATATCAACAGCTGGCCAAACCCCCTTATGTAATTCTAATAAATAATTTTACGTTAATTTGTAAATGTTTTCCTCATTAACAAAAGCACGCTAAATAACTCAAGGCAATAAAATTAACAATAACCCTCTTAAAATCGCCACTTTTTAAGACCCTGAAAGTGAAACTAAAACTCCTTATAAGCCTCACTTTTAAGACTCCTTAAAAGTCTCACTTTTAAGACTCCTTAAAAGTCTCACTTTTAAGACTCTTTAAAAGTCTCACTTTTAAGACTCCTTAAAAGTCTCACTTTTAAGACTCCTTAAAAGTCTCACTTTAAAGACTCCTTAAAAGTCTCACTTTTAAGACTTCTTAAATGTCCCACTTTTAAGACTCCTTAAAAGTCCCACTTTTAAGACTTCTTAAATGTCTCACTTTAAGACTCCTTAAATGTCCCCCTTTTAAGACTCCTTAAATGTCCCACTTTTAACACTCCCATACTTTTAACTTCTTAAAAGTCCCACTTTTAAGACTTCTTAAATGTCTCACTTTTAAGTCTCCTTAAAAGTCCCACTTTTAAGACTCCTTAAATGTCCCACTTTTAAGACTCCTTAAAAGTCTCACTTTTAAGACTCCTTAAATGTCCCACTTCTAAGACTCCTTAAAAGTCCTACTTTTAAGACTTCTTAAATGTCCCACTTTTAAGACTCCTTAAAAGTCCTACTTTTAAGACTTCTTAAATGTCCCACTTTTAAGACTCCTTAAAAGTCCCACTTTTAAGACTTCTTAAATGTCTCACTTTAAGACTCCTTAAATGTCCCACTTTTAAGACATCTTAAAAGTCCAACTTTTAAGACTTCTTCAATGTCTCACTTTTAAGACTCCTTAAATGTCCCACTTTTAAGACTCCTTAAAAGTCCTACTTGTAAGACTCCTTAAAGTCCCACTTTTAAGACTCCTTAAAAGTCCTACTTTTAAGACTTCTTAAATGTCTCACTTTAAGACTCCTTAAATGTCCCACTTTTAAGACTCCTTAAAGTCCACTTTTAAACTCACTCCTTAAAAGTCCACTTTTAAGACTCCTTAAATGTCTCACTTTTAAGACTCCTTAAAAGTCCACTTTTAAGACTCCTTAAATGTCCCACTTTTAAGACTCCTTAAAAGTCTCACTTTTAAGACTCCTTAAAGTCCCACTTTTAAGACTCCTTAAAAGTCCCACTTTTAAGACTCCTTAAAAGTCCCACTTTTAAGACTTCTTAAATGTCCCACTTTAAGACTCCTTAAATGTCCCACTTTTAAGACTCCTTAAAAGTCCCACTTTTAAGACTTCTTAAATGTCTCACTTTTAAGACTCCTTAAATGTCCACTTTTAAGACTCCTTAAAAGTCCCACTTTTAAGACTCCTTAAATGTCCCACTTTTAAGACTCCTTAAAAGTCCCACTTTTAAGACTTCTTAAATGTCCCACTTTTAAGACTCCTTAAAAGTCCCACTTTTAAGACTTCTTAAATGTCTCACTTTAAGACTCCTTAAAGTCCACTTTTAAGACTCTTAAAAGTCCCACTTTTAAGACTCCTTAAAGTCCCACTTTTAAGACTCCTTAAAAGTCCCACTTTTAAGACTTCTTAAATGTCCCACTTTTAAGACTCCTTAAATGTCCCACTTTTAAGACTTCTTAAATGTCTCACTTTTAAGACTCCCTAAAAACCCACTTTTACGACTCCTTAAAGTCTCACTTTTATGACTCCTTAAAAGTCCCACCTTTAAGAATTCTTACAAGTCCCACTTTTAAGACTCCTAAAGTCTCATTTTTTCGACTCCTTAAAAGTTCCACTTTTAAGACTCCTGAAAGTCTCGCTTTTAAGACTCCTTTAAAGTCTTACTTTTGAGACTCCCTAAATGTCTCAATTGAAGAGTCGGTAAAAGTCTTACTTTTTATACTCATTCAGTGATTGGGTTGTTTTCCTGAAATCCTCCCCTTTTAAGATTTGAAATCGCTCATTCAAGTTGGCGTAAAATCCCCTTTAATCCGCCAAAATCAAGGCTTCTCAGAATCACCGCTTAAAATCTCCTTAAAATCGCCTCTTATTGAAGCCTTTTAGAATCGCTATTTTTAATTCCCCTTAAAATCGCCATTTTTAAGCCTTAAACCCCGATGGAATCGGATAGTAAAATCGTCTGGCGTTAGACAGAGTAAAATCTTTAAGTCACTCTTCGGAAGCAAAGGGTTAAGAGAGATAGTTTTTACAGTGCGGACACTCGAACCATGAACGCTATGGCTTTATTTTCACTTTATTTGTACTTTTTTTTCACTTATTTTATTATTTTTTTCCGAACTAGCCAATCACAGCCGCGAGTCGATGCAACGGCCGAGACTTTTTTCCTCCTTATTTTCAAAGTGGTGCCATGATTTCAAACAACGGCGGAGACATTTTTCCAAATTTTTTCCGATTTTTTATCAATCACGGTTTTTCCGCTTCTTTACAATGGCGGGATATTTCACCAGTGAAACTATAACGGCGCTTTCTGACGGAAATATTACTACTTGTTTCATTTAAAAACATGGAACAAATGAAATGCAACATATTTATTTCGGCGGCAGACGTAAAACAACATCAGGAACACTGAACTAATGAGTCAATCGATTTTGCCATCTTCATTGAACTGCAACACTCGTGTTTTCCCACCACCGTGGCTATAAATAGCTTGCGTGCAAGAGACCAGATCTGGAGATAAGGAGCGCTTTCCATTTGAATGGAAAAATCGGTTTTCCCGGTGGGAAACCAAATGGAACAGGTCTTTCCACAGAAAATTTTTCGAAAAAAAGGGAATACCTTTAGAGGTATTCCTCTTTTTTCGTTTTCACCGGAATTACCGAAAAATCACTGTACCATTTACTTTATCACACTAGTGCCATGCTCCTTGACAAAAATAAGCGATTTCGCTCGAGAATGGCGTCCTCCTTCATGTTTGAGTGTCCAATATGCGGTTTTCATTTTGAACAAGCGAAACGTTTTTTGAAGACACAGATCAGAGAAAAAGCAATCTTACCATTTGGCCACTAAATGTATTGATTTCTTAGGCCAGTACACTTTCCGTAACGAGCCGAACCACTCTCGCTACACTGCTACATTAAACATTAAATCGATCGGCAATTAGCCGCGTTTTCTCCTCGTTTGCAATGCACCACAAGAAGATTGAAACTTGTTTCCGTGCGCCTATAACTTGCCTTCCGATCGCCTTCCATGCCCACTATCTTCTTTTCTTACGGAAGTGGCTTTGAAATTCATCAATAGAATATAGAAGGGTACTGTTTGTTCGAAATACCCATGACACCGATTCAAACTTCTCCGGGCTTTGTTGCCATAGAAAACATGCATGCGCAAGTCATCTTCTTCTTCGATAAAGTGAAATGCGTAAATATCATCCAACAGCACTTCAAACACCACTGCAAATTCGCCAGCCATGTTTGTTGTTGCCAAGCTTTAGCACCCAGGCTCTCCCAGGAAAAAGTAAATTTTTGTCAAATGGTACAGCTGCTCCCGTTCCACTTTTTCCGGAGGAAAAATTGTACTGTTCCATCTGGAGCAAAATTCTCACCGGTTTTTCCAGTCAAAAGGAAAGCGCCCAAGCTGTCAATCATGATGTTATTCCTAATTTGAAGCATCTAGTTTGGAAACAGCTTCGCCAGTTATCGATTATGATAGTCACCGAGTTCCAGAATTGGTGAGCCATCTGCTCTTTCTACTGCTAAAGCCTCATCGAAAAAGTTCAGCATTTCCATTCCATTAGAAGCACCCCGTAAAATATTGTAGTAATCATATTGAGTGAAGCAGGTTTAGCACTTTAGCGTGTACATGTAGTTCGCTTTCGAGGCGACTTCGATGGCAGGCTCGCCGATATATGAATTACCGTACACATGATTTCCTGAAGTAATTTTGATAGCGGACTCATCAAAACAGTGAAGTGTAGTACAGTCTAGTTGCGCAATTTGATCAAGAAAATAATCTTTATAGTTGATGTTTACGTCTGACAATGAGTCCGTCGGTAGTTGCCTATAAAGTTTTTTCTTCGTCATAAAACAATCCTCCCGAACGCACTTTTTTATTGCACTTTGAGATGGCAAAAGATGAGGTGGCGAAACTCCATCCAGCAATAAGCACTGTTGAAGTTCAGATGATTATGTGCTGGAGCTGCACAATTTCTCGGATTCAATGTAATCAACAACGTCTTGTGTTTTCGCGTCGGAGGGAGAGACGTGTTGTTGTCCACATAGTTATGAACAACTTTATTGACATAGCCAATACTAGCTCGCGCTGTCCCTGAAATTTGTCTTTGGGAAAATCCCTGGTGGTTGACAGAGATCAAGAATTCTCTCTCGATAAATATTTGGTAAAGCGCTTCCATTGTCGTAGATGCCTTGTTGTTGCTGCATGATTAATCCTGAGATTACACTGACCTAATTATTTCAAGAAAAATAATAGAAAGTCATATTTCGCTCCCCAAAAGAGCTTAAATTCAACAAAAGTATCTAAAAATGCATCTGTTTAGATGGGCATTTCGCGGTGAACTGAAAACCCGAGTCTGACTTCAGTGAACGCAAATTAATTCCCGCCAAAAAAACCGCTAACGGTATTTGAAACGCATGTATAACCGAGCACCGAAAAGCGTCTCAAACGTGTAGCGTGGAACGATAAAGACACGGAAAAAACGAGAAAAAATGTCTGTGCCATTGCTTCGGTTCACAACTGTGATTGGTTAGTTCTGGAAAAACATAAAAAATAAGTACAAAATAAGTGAAAAAAAAGTGGAAATAAAGTGAAAATAAAGTGAAAATAAAGCCATAGCGTTCATGGTTCGAGTGTCCGCACTGTAAAATCCTCGTCAAAACCGCCATTTTAGAGACTTGATAATTGCCACGTTAATGACCCCTCACAATCACTATTTTAAGACTATGTGAAATTTGTCACATTCTCGGCGATTATAACCCTGGGAGTTCTGAAGGAGTATCCTTCTAGTACTCTTATGGACTCTC
>JAHPZR010054533.1:0-17664 GCA_019787425.1 Platygyra sinensis | reverse complement strand
TTCTGGATATCAGAAAAACCTCATCCAATAATTGTGTTAATAATCATACTCGCCTGACAAACAATCGGACTCCCGCTGCGCGGTCCGCTCCGATTTTGTTATCACTCCTATGATTGCAGAACCGAACTTGGAATCAGGTTTATTAACCCATGATTGCTTATTATTCATCATTGTTAAGTTAAAAACTGTATGTCAGTTGTAATCATCGCAAAAGGATCGCTGGAAATTGCTGGGAAAGGCGACTTTTTGCGACAATACTAAATTGTAGTTGCTGATGGATAGCATGCGACTTTATCCTAATGGTCATATAATGAATGGGTCTTGGTCCTGTTTGCCTTCTTCTTTGCTCTCATCATTCGGAGGCCGCACAACACGATAACAACTGCTATAA
Source organism: Platygyra sinensis (assembly GCA_019787425.1). Taxonomy (NCBI): domain Eukaryota; kingdom Metazoa; phylum Cnidaria; class Anthozoa; order Scleractinia; family Merulinidae; genus Platygyra; species Platygyra sinensis. The sequence goes on along the minus strand of JAHPZR010054533.1, from coordinate 17,273 downwards.
GCTAGAAGCACTCCTATAAGCACTACCTCACAGCAAATGAACGGCACGTTATGATTCTGCAACGTGTTTGACCAACCAAGTGCCGTGATGGTTCCTCCTTCTTGTCTTTTTCTACGTCACCGCTCCTGTGGTAAAAGAACAGCCCTACTATTTCCCTCGTACCCTTGTCCCGATGCCCCCTTGCGCCACAAGTTTCCATCAATAACTTCAAACGGACATTGTATTCGATGGCCATCGCGTGCGCATAGCAAAAGATGGTGATGTCTTTTTCGTGGAGTGTTGTAGCAACCAAATGGAGGTACCTTTGCAGACGCTTTGTCGCTATATCCAGAAGTATCAAACCAGAAGTATCCAGTGTGGTTGAAGGACTCTTCGTACTGCGGACGGAGCATGGATATATAGTCTTTCCAAGACAGAGCTCCCGCCGCAGAACCGAAGTGCTTGTGGGCGAAAAGGCCCCGCGCGCTGAATCACAGAGGTAATTACAATCAGTTCACTAGTGTGTATACCTCACCCATGCGTTTATTTCCCTTCATATAGGTGGTGAACAGTTGGATGTAACATATGACCATGTGGTCTGTTTTAAAGTCTGTCAAGAGTGATTTTATTCGTATCAGACTGACTGCAGGGAAGAAGGCTACCACCTTGCACCCAGGAGGCTTTCGTTGCGATCCCGATTATTCCCAAAGATGAATCACCCTCCGGAAAGCTCCGAGAGACGAACAACTCTTTTCGTCTGCGCCTCCTTCCTTGAGTTTCTCAAATATAGAACTGGCTGCCACTCATACCGGACTGAAAGGTCCGCGCATGGATGCAGAATACCAAGCAGAAGCAGTATACATTAAAAAGGCCAGATCATGGACGGCCTGTCAGCTTTTGGAACAAATTAATAATCTCGAAGCAACGTTTACTGATGTTTGTTTGTTTGTGAATACAGTTTCCTTAAGATAGTCGCCCATTGCGGGGGGGGGGGCCCTTAGTACACTAATGTCTAGTATAAAATACTACTAGTCGATCCAAAACTGTTAATCTAAATCCTCTTCTCAGACATTCGAAAACGCTCGAAGAAACGGCCGTCATTTTGTTAACAAGCGCACACTGTTAGCTACTGCACTTCTATCACAGAATAGATAGTGAGTAGCGCAGTCCAATCAGAGAACGGCATTCGTGATAGAACGCTAGTAGATTTATACTAAAACTCGATATAACACGGTACATGTAAGCTCAGTGGCTCCCAAAATTACTTTGACATCTTCAAGACACCTGTGCTAATCTAAAAAACAGTTCACAAGAATAGCAATATTATGCCTCGGCCGGAGAAAACAATATTCTTATATATAAAATAAAGTGTAACAGACCATAACAAGATTAACGAGTTTTGATGACGCAGCAGATATCCAGTTTACGCCTTTGACTTTTCTAAAGCAATTTTGTTGGGTTACAGTTCACTACAGCGAAAACAAAAGCAAGTCGCGACTGGTACTGACACTTGGACTAATGACACGTCAACAAGAGTTTGAGATGATAATTGCCGACATTGAAATATCATCTGTATTAAGAATCACTAATAGTAATCGCAACTGTTTTTCACTCGAACAACCTTGTGTATTATTGAATAGAGTATTGACTTCTTGTAATTCGACTGACTCGTTTCCAGTGAGGTCGACCCAGTCGTCTTACATGAAGAATTGCAGACACGAATCGTACGCGTGTCCACAACAGGGCACCAGTCAGCCTATGTACTTTCCGAAAAAATCCCTAGTACATGTACAGTAGCGTTGACAGTTCAGATCGTCTCACGAAACTTGTGTGCATGAGTTTGTAGCCCTCAAGCAGCTCAGTGATCTGATTGTTTGCGTACATACGTTGTCGACCGTTGCCAAAATATATAATGAATGTGTTTCGGGTCAACGCTTACTACTTCTAACACGTGAAAACAAAAGCCCACTATTGTTAGACGGAAAGAAAATATCCCTTAGTCATCGAAGCTGGCTTTAATCGAGAATTTTGATCAGGATGTAACTCCACGCGCGAGGGATTTAATAAAGATTTAGCATCGGGCTTGAACCATTCGGTCAGTAATAGTTACATCACACTTAAGTATTTCTTAGCTTGGCTCGATCATACCTAAAAAAATAGTAAGTTATTTGGAGCCTACTTGCAGAAAACGTACAAAAATAAATCGGAGGTTTACTCTCACTAATTGAGGCTAGTATTTGAATAAATAATAAGAGTTCCACTCGATAATTCTCGATTTTATTATTACATAAAATGATTACAAAAAAGAAGTTGGAAGATTTCTATTCACCCAGTCACCTACTGGTTGATGAAGAAATTCTTAGGAAAATATGCTATAGATATCGATGTATTTAGCTATATGAGAAACTCTAAAGGAGAAGCGCAAGCTCATAGTAAAATAGGAGCAATAATTTTAACATTACCCGACATTATGCGACTTCTCTTTTGTTCAGGCGGTGGATTCATTTAGTGACTCTAATTAAAAGAACTAATGCTAGCGATAAAGATGACTATAACTATAGCGGAATCCCGATTATTTTCAAACCTCCGAGGGAAACGAAAATTATTTTAAAATCAAATACTTGAGAAATCGGGGAGTAAAATTAAAGAGCTCGACTCTTGATTCCAGTTATCAGGAGGTTCGAAAAAATGAGGGTTCGACTTAAATCGGGATTTCACTAAACTTAAAGGTCGGCACACACGATGAGACTAGTCCCTGCGACTAGTCCCTGCAACAAGTCGCAGGGACTAGTCGCATCGTGTGAACTGGCCATTTTTGCCACAAAATCTAGTCACAGGGACCAAAATTTGGTCCTTGCGACAAGTCCCACAAATTCAAACTGGTTTGAATTCGTGAGGACTAGTCGCAGGGACTAAAGTTGGTCCTGCGACTAGATTTTGAAGCAAAAATGGCCAGTTTACACGATGCGACTAGTCCTGCGACTTGTTGCCGGGAATAGTCGCAGGGACTAGTCCTATCGTGTGTGCCGACCTTAAGGTACAACTGCAACTGTCGTCTAACGAAATTAAGGGAGTTCAATTAGCTGCAATTACAAAAGTTTTTCATACCTCACAACACAGCTCTGTACGCTGCTCGGCTCTGTACCTATGCAACTGAAACTCTGGTAAAGCGCATGCGTATAGGCTCGCATCTGAATGTTGATACATACTAAACACTTGTCTCAAATGACGCTTCTTAGTTATCTAATGGAAAAAGCCAATATGACATACAGCTGGTGGCGTACAACGCTTTTTAGGAACGAGTAATGCTAAGATACAAGAAAATTCTGTAAATTATATTACTGAGATTTAGGAATGCTCTATCGCACGCCAGGGAAAGAAAGAGACTGCCTGCAGTCAACTTAATACCCCATTTACACCAAATAAACTAGTTTAACAAAATCAAGTTAGGTTTTTTTAATTTGCTCGATTACGCTTTGCAGTCATTTTGAGAAGACAAATTTCAAAACACCTTGCTAGCATCAAAGAGGTTTTTAACTTGCTCAGTTGTGGGGTGCGCCCGAATATGGCACGAGCATCTAATTATTAACCGAGTAAATCAGTTTTTATTTTAACATACGTACTGGTCTAAAACGGGGCATTAAGAGAGACTGTCACAATACTACTTTAGATGGTTGTGATATGTATAGTTCCTTCCAATTATTGATGTTTGATAAAATCTTATTTCATTACAAAACTAAAATATAAAGGCTGCTATGAACTGGGCGCCTTCCACAACTGAGGTTCATGTCATCCTACTCAGCGCCTTTAATTTATTCCCCAGCCTTCACTAGGGAATCCATCTAGTTCCGCCTGGTGTTCGTGTTCCTTTTTCTTCGCATTCGTCTAGGTAGTACATTCAATAGGCCGACGGGGCAAGGACCAGGCCCATCAGCACCCATGGCTGTACCTATGGAGGAGAGAAACAATGGCATACGATTTCTTCGCCCTGTACCAGGTACTCTTCCGGTGATGTCATCCTGCGTCATTGTCGCTCGTGTCGGGGACAACTGGTTGCGCAACGTTCTTCACTGCTTCTTGCTCAGATGCTCCGTGCACAAACCTTTCCATCCTCCTCAAAAACGTCTTGCACTGGCACATGGCCTGTTGCGAGTAGCACTGTACCGAGCTCACTGCAGTCACGTCGTGGTCGGACCAATCCGGCACCCTGCAGTCTGGTTGTCGTGGTATTCATTCAAGCTGTTACCAGCAAGCGGTCTGGTTAGGGAAGCATGGCCTGGGCGTACTTGCAGCAATTAAGGGCAAGGATATTCGTCCCAGCTCAACTCAATTGGACAGAGTCAGGTATTAAGGGGGTGAATGCCTGGCCGGCAGAATTGGACAGCGGCATCGGCGTACACCACCGTTGACAAAGTTGAAGAGAGACGGGTCCTATGTGCAGCTTCCCTTTTTTACCATATGGATGAACAGATGTCCATCGACGACTAGTGTGGTTTTCTGTCGAATCCATCCATAGTGGTCTGTGTCCGTCAGACCAGGAGATGACCGCTTCCCACCCTGCCACCAGCCAGGAGTCTGGTCAGTTCCCGTTGATTCCACGGATCACGTCCACCTTCGGAAAGCTGTGGGCACACATTGACGAGAACCTTTAATCCTCTCCTCAACTTGCATTTCTCCCGATGACTCCCACTGTCGGCGTTAGTGGGGTCTTAGAAGACGGGATCAAAGCATGACCCGTAGATCGAAATTTTCATCATGCATTACCAAAGGAAACTAAGCTCTAAGAAAACATTTGATAAAACGCAAACAGTGAGACTCAGAGAGTGCTTGATATTGGAAATGCAATGTATATAATTTATGAAATTGGACCAGTACTGTGTCCGTGTGTATTGTCCCGGACGATAAAATAATAAATCAAAAACCATGCGGGAGAAATTAAAAGCCAAATCTCAGCGTGGGGCAATCTATCAGCCGATTGTTCCTCGGACGGAAAACCTCTCTACTGTTTAGTCGAATGAAAGGCTGGAGAGGTAATCTGTAAAAATAGGGGCGTGTATCTCGTTCTTTGGGACGTTACGGAAAAACCTTTGAAGTGCAAAGGGATAATTAAATTCCTAAAAAGGACAAAATTAAAGGGCGTTCACTGTTACCATATGTATTGCTACGCGTAGACGCGTAGGTAATGACCTCACTTTGGGGAATAAATATGGGGTTATTGCCACGTGTTAGGTCAAGCTGGCCAGGATATTGGCCAAGTACTTTTATTTGGCGTGTTTATGGACTTGAGATCGATGTCGAGGTCTATTAAACTCCCCCGCGAAACAAAGACCGAGAGGCAATATATCCAGCCCATCTTGACCAAGCACACTTGGTCCCGATAAAAGGATTCATTACATGGCTTCGTTCTACTCTCGCACACTATTCCCCCCCCCCGCCCACCAATCACCGGGGGGGGGGGGGGGGAAACCAAACAGATTTTTTTTTTGGGACTTCGAAAAAGCTAGAAAATGTTGAAAAAGTGATAGCGCGTATGTACACACCAGGAAGTTCCAAATGACCATTCAATCCGCTTTTTATAGATAAATGTTGCAGTTTTTTTGTTCTAATTTACAGCGAAACGGCTTGTGAATTGTAATCATAACTTTCAAAAAAACTTCGAAATTCTTGGGTGGTAGAAGCGCTATACATCTGTTACCAAACTACCGCGTCGCTTAAAAACTGTTATATAATTAAGATCGTTATGTCTGGGTTTTCCATTCTGCCGGCTTGGCGTTAAAATGAGTTGTCATCTCTTTCATCTGACTGTAGATGCTGCCTTATTTATTATGGCAAATTCATGTATCTTTTCTCTTTAAACGTTTCGCTCCTCGTTCAAATAAACATGATGAGATGTTCCGCTCACAAATGCTTGATGCCCTTTTGAGCTAAAATACTCTAAACCGTTCCCTAGGCGAACAAAAACAAACTTAAAAGCGGATTAAAGGACAACCGCTGCCACGCCATTTAATCACGGAAGCGGAGTCCTAGCGTGACCATGCAGTCGTGTCTCAAAGCGGTGTATGGCTTCCGTTTCAGCTTGGACAGAAATTTCTCGGCTATGTTTGTCGCATTTGAGAACGCAAACTTTCTTGTAAATATTTTGTAACCGAAAAGCAAATGTAGTTTATCGGTTGAATTTCAGCTTCTTTTTAAATCTGGTTTCTGCTGTTAATTAATCACATTTGCAGGCAGCGTAATGTGTTTGGCGGAAGTATGGACTTTGTTCTCGCCTGCGGCAAAGTATATAGTTTTCTAACCTCGAATACGTAATTGTGATACATAATTTACACCTGGAAAGCCCAATGACAATAATATAGCCGGCTGCCGTTTTCGGACCCTCAAATGCGTAGAAGAAAATATGGTGGTAAAAAACGACTGACATTCAGGACAAGCAGTCAGACCGTTTGATACAATATATACGCTGAGATTTATGATTTTAAAAAGTCCCGCTTTTTTGAACCTCCAAGGGACACGAAATTTGGTTTGCAAAATAGTGTAGTTCGAGAAGGGGGGTATGATTACGTTATTCGACTGAGGAGAGAGAAAAGACTTTTGCGAGTTATCGAATAAACTGATTGTTCGAGAAATCAGGATTAAGAAAGTTCGACAAAATGAGTTCACAAAGAGTAACAGACTTTCTCATGACGGTTTTTTTCGCACACTTACCTCCCAAAATGTTTGTAAAAACATGATTTATTGGATCAGTTTGAGCAGGCTCTCAAATGGGTTAAATAATTTTAGACCAACCTGATAAAACATCTCACAGTAACTAGTAACAGTTTGCTATTTTGCTATTTGTGGCTCTTCTTGGCCATTCCTGAGATACCTTGCGCATCTGTTCCACAACAAGTCATCGTGCAAAGCCGTTTCCGTAAAAATGAGTTTGATTTGCATGAAAATGAACATGTAGGTGACCTGGAATACATGGTTCCCCCGGAAACTCGTTTTGACACAGTATTCATGAGCCCTTCGATTCGCTCCGACGAAGGGCTAACGCTCGAAACGTCAGCTTTCGAATCTCTTTACGGTGGCCAATTCACATTATCAACCCAGTTTAAAAAAAAAAACCAATTGACTTAACTGATCAAATTAACATTTTAAGGATTGTGACGTATTTACCTCATTCTACCAAGTAGAGAATTCTTCCTATTCCTCAGGGTTTCAGAGGGCCAAAAACCCGAGGAGGCACCTTAGGACTCCCCGCGTAATTTAGAGAAGACTGGAGAAGAGAGAATGTAGGTATTTCCGGTAGATTGTATAGCCAGAAAAAATCTCGATTTGATCGCTTGCACGTTCACAAGGTATCAACGTTTTTCCCGCAAATGGTCATGGGCGGCCAGCAAAGAGATACACACGCGAGGACTTGTGGGATCGGCGTCTTTGCCACGAGCTTTGTCCTTGGTTCAGATCTCGAGTTCAAGCGTCCGTGAAAAGCGTCTGTTTTTGCCGTCTTATTCTCTAATAAATTTGCTTCAAAATGACCGAGATTCTGATCTTATGCAAATTGAAGACGCTTTCAAAGATCCTGGGAGAGAAACAACTCAGAGGGTATTGTAGGAAATTCTGAAGTACAGTAGAACCCCGCTATTTCGAACTCCTTACTATTTCGAAGTAATCTTTCTTTCCCTACACCTTAAATCAAGCCCGTTATTTCGAACTTGTCAACAACAGAGTACAAGAAGAAACTCCCAAGCGACCCAACAAAGAATGAGGTCCGTCAAGCAGTCGAGACTCTCTCACGCTACATGTGGTGGAAGAGAGAATTAACTCTGAAGTGTAAATTAAAGTGCTTATTAAACCCATGAATAACCCACTGGGCGTTAGCCCTAGTAAAGGGAATCAGGGAACCACACGAGGTGGTTAAAATCTTTTGACCTGACGGTGGGAATCGAAACCACGACCTCCGGATTAGATCTACCGTTACTCTGCCGACTGAGCTACGTGGTCGGACAGAGAAAGTCGGGGACGATTTAGGTGGTGAATCGCGGCGAAGAGAAAGTCAGGGTACATATGAATGTTGTACCGCGTAGCACTATGAACACAAATGGTGAAACAGAGAATGAACTCTGAAGTGTAAATTAAAGTGCTTATTGAACCATGAATAACCCACTGGGCGTTAGCCCTAGTAAAGGGAATCACGCTACAGTTTGTTTGCTGTTGAGGGAGCCGAGATTCAAGGGCAAACAAGCCAGTTGTCATTCGACAAAAGTATTAGGAAAAACCAAAAGCAACAGAGCACTCAAAGATTTTTCAATGCAACAGCATCTGCTGAAGTTTAATATCCAACATATAATTACTGTATTTTTATTTAATCAGTGTTTTTCATCAAACTGTATTGTATTTTATTAAAAAATGTTTCATTGATACGAATTCTACGCTTCCTCAGTTATTTTGAAACCCCGCTATTTCGAACTTTTTCCCATTCCCCTGGGGACTTCGAAATAGCGGGGTTCAACTGTCACTACTAGAAATTCGAGGCCAGTGTGGTTCAAGAAAGATAGCCAACGTTTAGCTAAATACCCTTCCGATCGTCAGTTTTACCTTTGGCATCCCGTTTAATTGGATAGCTTATTTTTACCGCTGAGTAATCTTACGTGGCGTAGAGCCCATGTGACGGCTGGGTGACTGCCAGGGTTCTAAATGTAAATGTTTGCGGCGTTTTTGGTTGAGGACGAAAAGCTTTACTCTATTTGCATATATGGCGACTGTAACGCAATACTTCTGGTAACATCTCGGAAAAATTCTTGACTTCTGTTTAGTTAACTTAGTTGATTCTTTGGATCATATTTATGGTAAGATGCCTAAGTTACTTAAACAGTATGAGTGATACAGTTTACAACAAATTTAAAATTTTAGTTCATACAATAAATTCAAGGTTGTTTTCAATCAGCAAAAATTAAAGCGGGGGCAGCTTTAGTGATAAACTATTACTAGTAATATTCAGTGCTGAGATTGTCACATATTGGATACTGATTTGACGGGATCGCTATCTTCATAGCTCCAGGCGGGAAGAAAAGAAGATTCGGGTGTAACAGTGTCACGTTAAAACATCTTGACTCGCGATTAAAGAAGACAAGTCAGCGCAAAATTTGGTTGACTTCTTTACAACCAGAATTTTATTCTCCTTCTTCCGTGCAGACAGAATCTTGAAGAAGTTCGCAGGAACATCATGCATTGGGCATATTTGATGTTGCAGTGACGGACTTTCATGAGCAGGCAAAAGAATTATTTTTTTCGTAAAGTTTCTCTGACATTATTATCATCATCATCATCATCATCATCATCTATCATTATTTTTTTTTTTTTGATGTTGTCTGATGGATCGATCAATGAGTTTAATGATAGAAAAGTTTGGTTTGTTGTAGTAGCTATTGCCTCCAGACTCCAGACTAGTGACATCTAAGGAGACCTTTCAGGCCTTGGCGGTATTTTCCACTGAATGCAAAACAAATAATAGGATTTACGGCACAGTTTGCGTACGCCATGAAAAGGGCTATAACCCAGTAGTTCGCGATCTCACAGGACAATCCATTGGTGTTATCCCATACGAAGACAGTCAGTAAGGCAATAATATTTGAAGGCCCCCAACATACGACAAACCCTGTCACAATAGCTACCGCCATCCTCAGCACATTTCTTTGACTTCTCTCGCGCTGTATCTCAGCATTGACCGATTGTTCACCTGGTGTTTTCTGCGATTTGAGCTTGAAGAGGATTAGGGAGTAGAGAATGACTATTAAGGCGAAGGAAACTGTCATGAAAACAAAAGGAATAGCACGAAGATAACTATCTGCGAGAAAGGTGTATTGCCACACCCATTCACAATTAAATTTTCCTGTGTATTCAACAGACTTGTAGAAAGTTGCGGACGACAAGGCAATTGCAGCTACCCAAGTCGTGAGGATGAAGAAGGGACACAGCTTTGAACCGAAAAGCGGACGACGAAATGGAAAAACCACAGCTCCAAATCGATCCACTGCGATAAGGACCAGGCTCCCAATTGAAACAAGGCAAGAGACATATTGAATGAGCAACACCATCTTACAAAAAAACTGGCCATGTTCACCAGTGAAAAACCATAACCCACCGTACAGCTCTATGATTTTTGACGGAAAAACTATGATTGGCTGCAGAAGATCGGACATGGCCATGTTTAGGATAAAGTAGTTGGTTGTTATTCGCATGGTTTTCGTCTTGTAGATAATTATCCAGACCAACGAATTTCCGGCTAGCGAAACAGCAAGAATCAGACAGTAAGCAAAGCATTTTCCTATTTTTTTCCGCTTCGAGGTAATTCGGACTAGAGCAGTCTGATGACTGAGTTCCATTCTCCGTTATGTTCAGGTATTCCATTGTTTTGCCGGCTTAAGCGCTTGGCGTAAAAACGAGTCACGTCATCTCTTTCGTCTCCTTTGGTGACTTGAAGATGCTGCAGTGTTTTAGTGTGACAAATATGGTGTTCTCGTAAACGTTTCGCGATATTCCGCTCAGATGTGCTTGATGCTCTTTTGAGCTAAATACTCTAATCCGTTCTATAGACAAACAAAAACAAAATTAAAAGCGATTAACGACATAAAAGGCGAAACTGCTGTCACGCCATTTAAATCACGGAAGAGGAGTCCTAGCGTGACCATGCATGCAGTCGCGTCGCGACCACTTCCTTGTCAGCCGGAGTTTGACAGAACTCCCGTCTCGGCTTTGCTGGATTTGAGAACGCGAACTTCCTTGTAAACATTTCTCGTTATTGAAGGCAAAATATAAATAATCGGTGGAATTTCAGCTTCTTTTTATAATCTAGTTTCTGCTGTCTATCAAATTAATTTTTGCTACCTATGTGACGGCAAAGTTGATGTGCTTTGGCAGACGCATGGACTTACCGCAGCAGCATGGAGTATTCTGACCTTGAATATGTAATTTTGACGCATTAGAATCTGAAACTATGCAAGACATACGCAATATATAATGTACAACTTAAACGTTCAATGACGTACAATAACATAGGCCGACGTTTTCGAGCCGCAAACTCCTTCGCTAAAAAAGTCAAAGCGGTGGGATTTAATTAGCTTTTCGAATAGACAACGACTTTTGATTGGAGGCTCAAAAAATGGAATGTTTGAGACATAGAGATTCAACTGTACATCGATCCGCGCTGTTATAAGCAAGCTCGACAAAATAAGTTCATAGAACTTAACGGAATTAAATTATAAATGACTATTTCGTACAACTTACCTCCCAAAACTGTTTTATTTCCGCACGTTGTTCTTAGACGATCTTTCTGTGTAACGGGTAATGAAGGAAATGAATGAACTGTGAGCCAGCCGTGCCTTTATAAACTGATCAGCACAGGTGACCAGCAAAGTATTTATGTTCCTCTTTTTGTTTTTGGTAACTAGATCTCTACTGCTGAAACGGAAGGCACACAATGGGAAATCACTTCTATTTGCTAGTTGTGTAGTGAGCTAATGTTCAACATTATGTTTAATAACCAACTCACCATCAGATTTGAGACATCTCAGGATTAACCTTCCTGCTTTCAGAATGACCTTAACCACGGTTTCAGTGTAACGGCCATTTTAAGGAAATGGTGTATCACGTTCAAAGAACTTAATGTTAAAAAACAGTTTCTTAAACTTTGCAGGTTGTTTTCCACTACTATTTCTATTATTTATTTATTTATTTTTCTTTACTTCTTCTCGGGTGAGACAATCTTTCACTGTAACTGGTAATGAATGAACTGTGGCTTAGCTGGCCAATACGTACCTTATTCGTCATTTAGGTAACTAGATCCCTTCTGCTGAAACGGAAGGCACAGGATGGGAAATTGCTTATTTGCTAGTTATGTAATAAGAGGATGTATAATGTCAGTAATGTATATGTTAATCAACTCACGGAGTTTAAGCAAATCCAAAGAACTTGTTTTAAAATGTTTCTCTAACTTTGCAGCTTGCTTTGACTACTATTCCTTTTATTCGTATTAAAAGAGATTTGTTAAATAAAAACCAGTAAAAACGAACGATAAAATCCGACGTTTCGGAGTAGTCATGCATCCATAATCAGGGAAAAATTTTATCAGACTATGCAAATTACAGCATTAAAGTGATCTTAGTTGGCGCTAACAATTAACATAAAAGGGTGCGAAGATTATAAAAACACTTTCGCGCGAGTGTAGTTTGATTGCACGTTGAGATTTGGCTTTAAAAAGCACTTCGTCCATTTGTTTTCGCACTTCTTAAGCACTTCGAAACGCTTTGGCAGGTCCTGAGGCATCGTCCTGTTGACAGTCTTGTAGTGTTTGGCAATGGTGGAGGATTGTTGTTTATGTTCTTTAACAACATCAGTTATTTAAATGTCCGCCTGTGTAACCCTACATAACCCGCATCACACAAGTCATGTTGAAAACTTGAATATAAACAACACACTGCTGATTTACAATTGGTTGCTTTGTTTCCTTCACCTTCAGCTTTCGTTCAATTTTCCGGCTGACAAACACAACCTGCATGCTTGTGTGTACTTTTAAGCTCAGATATTCTTAAGCGGTTTCCTCACAATCATCTGGTAAGTAATTCATGTATCCCTTATTATAGTGTATTTACAACATAGTGTATTATAGTGTATTTATCCCTTAATATTGTGTATTCTATACACTACAATAAGGGATACATGAAGTACTTAAGCAATATCTGCTCAGTGAGATTTGGTCTCTAAATGGTAAGATTACGTCCCAAACCTTTGAATTAACGAAACTTTTGATGGTATAGAGTTAACTAGGTGCTTGAGGTACTTCCAGCGTGAGAATACGGTCTTCAGTCGGTCACATTCGTCAGAAAATGTGACCAAGACGAAGATAAACGAAGTGCTCGATCAAGCATAGTTCCAATTAATTAAAGACTTCTTTTACCAACACAATGCTGACGAATTCAGCGTAGAATCAAAATAGAATCTCTAAAGCCTGGAAAACTACGAGTGACCCAATGAGAAACTTTGTTTAATCCAAGGAATGTAAACAAATCAAAGGCTCCCTGAGCAGCTCATGGATGAATAGCCCAATCCCAAGTTTACTTTTGCCCCTGTGGCAAAACGAGTCTTTGTGCGAAACTATTGGTATGAAAATGCATGTCACCTATATATTCATTCGCATAAAAATCAAGTCTTTTTCATGTGAAACATTTAGCACAAGCACTCGTTCCGAAAAAGAGGCAAATGGCAACTCAGAAGTGGAAGTAGAGTCTGCTTATGTGCCAAGCGGCCCATTAGACCAGCGCTTATTCCAGTTTCTGTAGCATGAAGCGACTAGGAGTATTTCTGCTTCCACCTGGATGGGATGCTAGTCCATCACAGGGTTGCCCCCAAACATTAAATTTGCCAGTACCTATTTATACACCTGAGTGGATACTGAGGTAGTGTGAGAGTAAAGTGTCTCGCCCAAGAACATAATACAATGTTCCCAGCCAGGACTTGAACCCAGACTGCTCAAAATGGAAAAGAAATAGAAAAATCAAATAACAGCTTGTTTACACAGACTGCTTATAACTTTTAAATGGATAATAACTAATTTTGATTGGAACTGGAACATTGTTTTTAAACTGATTAACTTGTAAATGATGTACAGTAGAGGCAAAGAATAATAACAGTGTGTCTCAAAATGAAATCATTCAGTAAATGAGAGTTCACCATATTCACCAGTTAGTTCAAAATTGGCACTTAGTCACTGAAGCTGGTTATAATAAATGTGTAATATCAGGGAGTCGACAGGCATTTTAGCCCAAGGTAAATCGGTTATGTATGCAAGTAAAATAACAGTTAAATTTTCCTTCTTGGTAACACAAATCACGGTATTTTATTCTTAGATATCTTGGTAATTGTTTATGTTAATCTCACTAGCAATGCAGTAATATTCAAAAGATTCTCAAAAGGATTGCAGATCTATATGTCTCTTCTAATACATTTTTGCAATGATTACAGACCATACTCAATTTATTGACAGGTATCAAGTATTCTCTTCTTCACAATAATATTTATTTCAAGTTTTGATTTCAATTTGTCTAAATCTCTCATTTCTAGAAGTAAAAAATGAACTCTACCTCACCAGCCACCATGCGTCCGGCTTATGTTTGACACAATTGGAAAGCATATCTCTCTCGCAAAAAGTAGATCTACACAGTCTCTTGGACTTAATTTGTCCATCCATGATCAGTAAAATATTTAGCAGTATATTTATTTACTTGATCGTACATGTAAGTTGACTTGCATACCATCTCTGAAGAAATATCCCCTCTGGTCGAACTGCATGGAATACAAAAGAAATGACGTGTGAACGGCAACAAAACTAAACGATAAGGCAATTCGAATTTCGTACTTGAAGTGTTTTAAGCTTACAAATTTCGAACTTCCGTCGGATACTAACACAGGCAGACTTCAATGTGTGTATACAAAATAAATCTTAACGAAACAATATAACCAAAACCTAACAAGAACTTAAGCTTATCTTGGACTCCACAAGGAGAGAAAGCGAGCGGAAACCATCTTGCCAAGAGAAAAAGCTATTAATTTCCCCCATATGTCAAGTTAACACGATCCCACTTTCTGGCTTTCTTGTATCGATTCTTTGACCTCGCCGACCGTGCTGCATGTTGTGGACCGATACTTCACCACTGTCATAAATACCTCTAACCACCTTTCATGTACGTGTGAGCAAAAGCCGGTAATCAAAAAAACAACATATTACGAAAGAAAATGGCCGACTTCATGATCTTCGATGCGTTCGACAAACTCGTACCCAGGCTGTCCATTTTTCGGGCAAAAATGTACGCCTTTCTAGTCTCTCCTAAAAAAACCTTCCTGAAGACGAGTGAACGCTCTTGGACAAAAACAATACTTAGTAGGGGAGGTAGGAGAAAATTGTTTAATTCAAGTTTAATGAATAAATTAATCAGAATCGAGTGAGTGAGTGCCATAAGAGTGCCTACGAAACTCATGGATGTTACGTCATCCATGAGCAAAAATGTTTTGATTTTAATCATCATGCTCCCATCAATCAACACCGTGATCGCACAGCTGTGACTTTCACAGGGAACATTCTCAGTCAGAAAATTGTTAGCTAGGCCCCTTACGTTGAAACACTGTTTTAATGATACAGTTTTACACGGAAGATATTATCAAAGCTGCCTTGGCAACTTGATATGGATTCGCTAATTAGACAGCAGCAACAATGGCCTTCATCTGTACTGGAACAATGGCGTTCATGATCATCTCTACTGGGGAGTCCCAGTTTTCAGTGGCGGTAGGCCGAATTTATACTAGAGACGAATAATCTGTCTAGAAGGATCATCTGTCAGATGGATAATTCGTCTGTGTGTTACACGACGGGTGTTTTGGTGTTGAGCCGAGGAAGCTTGGCGAGAGATCAAAAACAATTTGACGGCCCACTTGATAATTACGAGCATGACATTGAGTATATTGTTTCCAGTCTCTCTCAGTTATAAGGATTAAGAGATTCTTGAAAAAACCGTCAGCAATTTATTTAATATGGATGCAGGAAATCCAATTCCGACACAAAACCACCAAAGCTATTGGAGGTGACGTGACGGTGATTCAATGAGGCTTCCTTTAGTAATAAGAATGATAATAATAATAAGACTTTGAAGTAAAGACAGCTGTCTTCTAACGAACAAGTCTCACCCTCCTGTCTCTCAGTTGTGGATTGGAGACACTGGAGGTCATGACAAAGAAAGACATTATAGACCGGGAAAATTAGGTGCTATGGAACAAACTAATGTTACGAGACTACAATAATTATTTATTTGTCAAACGGTGAACCCATTATCAACTTATTAACCTACTACCTGGAGTCAGATAGAAGCTTTTAATCGGCGTTTGGACGAATTTTATTATTTT
Source organism: Platygyra sinensis (assembly GCA_019787425.1). Taxonomy (NCBI): domain Eukaryota; kingdom Metazoa; phylum Cnidaria; class Anthozoa; order Scleractinia; family Merulinidae; genus Platygyra; species Platygyra sinensis. The sequence continues at coordinate 1,361 of JAHPZR010054533.1, read as the reverse complement.
TTACCCGCCAAGTAGTAGACTGAGTCGTCATCTTTGCTAACCCGGTTTTAAGAAATTCAGGTATATATAGGAGTCTTGTTTTATTGGAATAGGTTTTAGTAGCGAGTTTACAAAACTGGAAATACGCTCTGTTGAACCAGTGTTTGTAGAAGCGATTGGTGTGCAAGTAAGGTACGCGGTCATTACTGATAAATCGTTTGAAGCTAAGAGGATTAGCACATTAATAATGGTAATTGAGCTGAGTGGAGTGCAATTTGGTCTGAAATTAGACGCGTGATTTAAAAATCGAAGGAGTGTGCAGCGCGAGTTCGATTTGAAATCACAAATCATGATTTCAGACCAAAATTGCACGACGCGAAGTTCAATTGCCACTTTATTAGATCCATTTAATCACACAATTTAAAAGCCAAATTTGCAAAGCAATAGACCTTTGCATAATTGGCGCCTATATTTGAATAACAATACTTGGTACATCCTTAGCCTCACATTCATGTTTCAAGACAAAAGAATTTTCACATGAATGTGAGGCTAAGGATGCTTGAGTATTGTTATTCAAATTAAAGCGCCGTTTATGCAAAGGGTCTTTTTGTTTTTCATTTTCCTGCAATGAGATTGGTTAGTTAAAAAAAAAAGAAAAATCTGATCGGTTGTTTTGTTTTACTGTTCCATTCTCATTGGCTGAAAAAAAGGTGCAATTTAGAGCAAAAAGATGTTGCGATTCGTGAATAAATCCACGCTGCAAGGATAACCAGTGATTTCAAAATGAATATAATAAATACAAAAATATGGGTTCTTTGTTAGCAAGAACAAAGAGAAACACACAATATTAGATGCAAGTAAATAAATTTTATTCTGTTATAAGTTTTATTTATAGTGCTATTAAACACTTTCTCATCCTTTGAGTTTAGATATAATTTGTCTTTTTAATTGTATTATATTATATTGATTCAATCATATTCAAAAAAGGTTTCCGTTACAGCATTTCTTCAGCACTCCAGAGCATTTCCTTTTCAGTTTATCGGAGTTGTAATTGTGCAATCCGTTAGGAACCTATGTAGATAAAAAGGTTATATAGATTTGGCGAGTAACAGTAAAAAAATTTGTAATAGTGAGGTGTCAGGAAAGATTGACGAATTCGCGCAAAGAAGATATAAAATGCGCGCCAAATTATTTGCTGTTCGCTCGTTGTTTAGGTTGTGGACTTCAAGTGGGAAATTTTCTTCTCGTTAAGCGAGAAGAATGAATTTTAACTATGTTAGCTAAGGGACATCTACTCTCTTCGCAAAACTTTTGCGCAAACATTTGTGGGCTTACCATTATTAGTCAGTCAAATCTAACTGAATTTATTATAACATAAAAAT